>JAJAQA010000004.1:2922500-2942500 GCA_021464565.1 Rutilus rutilus
ATTATTTTATATTTGCAAGGTTAATAAACATGCAACGTAGTGAAGTAGTGTAGTATTTGAAATGTTCATTTATGCATAGTGTTTTTAACTAAACTCAATCCTCCCGTGGTGTGTTTTAGTTTGCGTGCACAAATGAAGTGAGTGTAAAAGAAAAGACGTGGAGATGTCTCCTCCTGCTGGTGTCGTTCACTCACTGCAACACACACTCGGGAATCTGCACATGCTCCATGGGAACAATCTGAGCCAGTTCCTCCAGACTCTGGACGTAACGGATCTTATCCAGGAACTTCACACTGGAAGGAGAGGTTAAAGCGCATTAAACACACATTCTGATTTCTGTTAGATGCGATTCATCCATTTGACAGCTCTAATATACACTACCAGTCAGAAGTTTTGGATCGGTAAGATTTTTTATGTTTTTGAAAAGAAGTCTTTTCTGCTCACCAAGGATTGGTGCATTTATTTGATTAAAAATACCACAAAAAACAACAACAAAAAAAACAGTAATATTGAAAAATATTATTACAATTTAAAATAAGTGTTTTCTATGTGAATTTATAGTAAAGTGTAATTTATTCCTGTGATCAAAGCTGAATGTTCAGCATCATTACTCCAGTCTTCAGGGTCACATGATCCTTCAGAAATCATTCTAATATGATGATTTGATGCTCAAGAAACATTTATGATGATTATCAATGTTGGAAACAGTTTTATTTCAGGATTCTTTGATGAATAGAAAGTTCAAAAGAACAGCATTTATCTGAAATAGAAAGCTTTTGTAATATTATACACTGCCGTTTTAAAAGTTTGGGGTCAGTAATATTTTTTATTTTATTTTTTGGGGGACAGAAATAAAATAAATCAATACTTTTATTCATCAAGGATTAATTGATCAAAAGACATTTATAATGTTCAAAAGGTCATATTTCAAGTAAATGCTGTTCTTTTGAACTTTCTATTCTATTCTATTCATCAAAGAATCCTGAAATAAAACTGTTTCCAACATTGATAATAATCATAAATGTTTCTTGAGCATCAAATCATCATATTAGAGTGATTTCTGAAGGATCATGTGACCCTGAAGACTGGAGTAATGATGCAGAAAATTCAGCTTTGATCACAGGAATAAATTACATTTTAAAATATATTAAAATAGAAATGATTAAATTGTCATAATATTTAACAATATTACTGTTTTTTTGTTGTTGTTGTATTTTTAATCAAATAAATGCAGCCTTGGTGAGCAGAAAAGACTTAAAACATTAAAAATCTTTCGGATCGAAAACGTTAGACTGTTAGTGTACATGCACAGACACAGAGTGATTATGATTATCAGATGTTTGATGTTTTCTTGCCTGATAAAGGGTCGTGAGATGGCCAGAACGGTACGGATGAACCAGGACGGATGCGCAATGATCAGACATTTGAGATTCTTCCTTAACCTGGATGTTAAAGCAATAAAGAAGCAGAAAATGATGACACTAAAAGACGAAATGTGAACTCCCTTCCTCACCTTTTTCAAGGGTTATTCATAATATCTAATAATATATTCATAAGTCAAGTCAAATCACCTTTATTTATATAGTGCTTTTAACATTATAGATTGTTTCAAAGCAGCTTTACAGTGATCATAGGAAATTAAAGTCACAGATTGTTTTGGCTTTACAGCAGCTCTAGAATAAAGTTATTGTCCAGATAAAGTTAGTTTTTGATTGATTCACTTCCGTCGCAACGATCATTAGTTATTAACTATTAACACGACACCGTTTTAACAGAAAGCATTTTAACTTTTAATGTGTTCTGGCCGTTCATGATACGGTTTCTCAACAATATTCCATCAGCTTTGTCTCAGGTTCTCAGTGTGATTCATCTGATCAATACACATTACACACAGTAACAATCTCTGTTACTTTAATTTCCTATTATCAATGTAAAGGCACTTTGGAACAATCAAGCTACACTGTGTGATATTTTCCCCCATCTAGCGGTGAAATTGTACTGTATATGACTACCCAGTGAATATTAGTTTCTGTTCCTTTCAATTCCGAGGGCGTTTTAACCATAGATATCATATGTAAAGGCTAGATGTCTCGTGCGCACTGCTGGCCAATGGAGGTCGACGTCCGCACGTGGCGGCCATCTTGCCACAGTGTACTCGCTCACTACTTCAATGGTGCATGTACTTTTAAATAACCATAACTTGCTCATTTTTCTACCGATTTTCAAACGGTTTGGTTTGTTATAAACGTCAGAGATGTTGTTATGACACTGCATACATACACTGCATACATATGAAAAATTATAACATACATGTTCAAGCATTCGGAATTATAGCCACGTTAATAACGTTTGTAAGAAACCAAACCGTTTGTAAATCCGTCAAGATTTCAGCGAGATAAGAGGATTTGTGTGCGTGCTGATCATTCACCTTAATGCACAGAGCACTGTCACAAGATGGCCGAACGATGATGCCGGAAGTGACTGCGCCATAAGACATCTAGTGTTTATATATGATATCTATGGTTTTAACTCCTACGGTGGCCGTATTATTCCAAGATTAACATGGCTTCCAGTTCCTTCAAGTGATGAGGTTACTTTAGAAAACTATTACAAAGTGCATTTAGTTATTTAGTCAGTTAACATGTAGGTTATTACCTCTATGTAAAATGAATAATAGTTTTATGATTTCGTTATTTTGGTACCATTTCATTGCTAATATCAGTTATCCCAAACGAATGCAAGCTAAAGTTAGTAAAGTATCAGTGCTATCGTTATTCTGTACATTGAACGAGATTAATAGTGTAAACATCTTCAGCAAGCTTTCAAATCTGCCGGCAGTCGCGAGTAATCTCCCCCTCGCATTCGTCACGGTGTCACTGAGTGTAAAACGCGAAAGGTGAAGCTTGAATTTCCAGGTATGTCCCTCTTTGGCGAATGTATTTTCAAGATGGAGGCGCAACATGGCTGCCGAGCGACTCAGATTTTACGCTTACAAGAATACTTTATTAGTTGGTGGAAGTAATTACACATTAATGAGCACATATACTTTTGATAGAACAAAGTGTTTTTTGCTAAGAATCAACTTAAAAAGTTACACAGTGTAGCTTTAAAAGCGCTCTATAAATGAAGATGACTGCTCTGAGTACCGTCTCTCGATCATCTGGTAGCATCTCTTGAGCCAGCTGATGCCCGGCATCCTCCGGCGCGGCGTGGCTCCGTTCAGATAGATGATCATGTAGTCTTCAGCCACCAGCAGCTCCAGACTACTGATCACGTATCTGCAGAGATCATCACACACAGCGTTCAGAGGAAACGCCAGAAAATATGCATATTCCAAGTGCAAACCTATGAAATGCCCCCATTTTGACATTTTAGGGGAAATAAATTAAAAGTGAAGTAATTGAATATGCCACTTTAAGGGCTTAAACATTCGAACAGTTTGAATGTATGTAGAAGATGTGTATATATATATACAGTATGTGGTTATACTTTATTTTAAGGTGTCAGTGTTACAGTGTAATTATATATTTAAGTACTGAGTAATATTAAGCAACTACATGTACTTACTATAGGGTTAGGGTAGGATTAGGGTTTGGTTGAGGGTTAGTTGCATGTAATTATGCATAATTTACTGGTATTACTATGGTAAGTACATGTAATATATGTAACAAGGACACTGTAAAATAAAGTGTTACCCAGTGTGTGTGTGTGTGTGTGTGTGTGTGTGTGTGTGTGTGTGTGATGGGTAGGTTTAGGGGTTGGGTTAGTGTGTGTGTGTGTGATGGGTAGGTTTAGGGGTTGGGTTAGTGTGTGTGTGTGATGGGTAGGTTTAGGGGTAGGGTTAGTGTGTGTGTGTGTGTGTGTGTGATGGGTAGGTTTAGGGGTCGGGTTAGTGTGTGTGCGTGATGGATAGGTTTAGGGGTCGGGTTAGTGTGTGTGTGTGTGTGTGTGATGGCTAGGTTTAGGGGTCGGGTTAGTGTGTGTGTGTGTGTGATGGCTAGGTTTAGGGGTCGGGTTAGTGTGTGTGTGTGTGTGTGTGTGTGATGGCTAGGTTTAGGGGTCGGGTTAGTGTACTTGTTTTCATGACAACTGAGGACATTTTTATGAAAACACACCTGCAAATGAGGACACTCGAGAAAATAGGTGATTTATGAGGACATTTTGGGGGTCCTCATTTTTCAAATGGCTTTAAAAACATACTAAACAGTGTTTTTTAAAAAATGTAAAAATGCAGAATGTTTCGTGTGATGGGTAGGTTTAGGGATAGGGGCAGTGTAAGGGGATAGAATATACAGTTTGTACAGTATAAAAACCATTACGCCTATGGAATGTCCTCACAAATCACATAAACATGGCTGTGTGTGTGTGTGTGTGTGTGTGTGTGTGTGTGTGATGGGTAGGTTTAGGGGTCGGGTTAGTGTGTGTGTGTGTGTGTGTGTGTGTGATGGGTAGGTTTAGGGGTGGGGTTAGTGTGTGTGTGTGTGTGTGATGGGTAGGTTTAGGAGTCGGGTTAGTGTGCGTGTGTGTGTGTGTGTGATGGGTAGGTTTAGGAGTCGGGTTAGTGTGTGTGTGTGTGTGTGTGTGTGTGATGGGTAGGTTTAGGGGTCGGGTTAGTGTGTGTGTGTGTGTGTGATGGGTATGTTTAGGGGTCTGGTTAGTGTGTGTGTGTGTGTGTGTGTGATGGGTAGGTTTAGGAGTCGGGTTAGTGTGTGTGTGTGTGTGTGTGTGTGTGTGTGTGTGTGTGTGTGAGATGGGTAGGTTTAGGGGTCGGGTTAGTGTGTGTGTGTGTGTGTGTGTGTGTGTGTGTGTGATGGGTAGGTTTAGGAGTCGGGTTAGTGTGTGTGTGTGTGTGTGTGTGTAAGAGAATATAGAGTTTGTACAGTATAAAAATGATTACACCTGGAATGGAATGTCCTCGAAGAGCGAGTGTGTGTTTCTGAAACATGTTGTGTGCATTAAATATTTTTCACTATAAAGTTTTAACTCTGCACCTTCTTGCTAACTTGATTCAAATTCAGTAATTAAAAAGGCCTCCCAGTTCTGAATGCTACACAACCCTGTTTATGACAAAAAATCTTTCCATAAACCCAACAGTTAGTCAGTGTTTATCTGATTGTAAATGTACAGTCTATTGTATTTGCTATGAACCTGAATTGGCCTGACTGAAGCGTGTGTGTGTGTCTTACAGAAAGAGGTTCTCCATGATGTAGTTGTAGTCGGCACAGCCGCTGTCGGGCAGGTAACAGGCAGCGAAGACGATGATAGCGTTCAGTCCTTCACCGTAATAACCTGTGGGACACAAGAGTGATGTTGGAGTAATAAAAGTATAATAAAACTGTCAGTATAATCAGTATAATAAAACTGGTCAAACATTTCATCTCAAGCTTCAGATCTTTCTAATGATTTATAGTTATTGGCTCACTACATTTTGAACAAGTCACCCTGCAGTTTGTAGTAAATTCAAATTATTAATATTATTATTATTTTATAGTCATATTGATATACAAGCACAACATTTTTGCCGAAATTGAGCAGCCCTACAAACCAGCACAACAAAACTTGTGTTCTTTATAACTTTTTTTTTTTAAATCGCATTTTAAATGACAATTTTTAACCAGAAATAATCCCACAAATAACCCCCAATTGTGCACCTGTTCCTTAAGTACAATTGCAACAAGAAACAAGAAACATTTGTCATTTAGGCTTCATGTCTATTTTTCCTTACAATTAAACAGCCTGTTTATGTTACTGTACCTTTAAGATGTAAATGTCCTTGTTGTGACAAGTTTAATTTAGTGTTTGGGGTTGTTCAAATTTCTTAAAGGGTTAATTCACCCAAAAATGAAAAGTCTGTCAGTAATTACTCTTCCTCATGTCGTTCCAAACCCGTTAGACTTTCGTTCATCATCTTCGGGACACAAATGAAGATCTTTTTTATGAAATCTGAGAGTTTTCTGTCCCTCCATTGACAGCTAAGCAACTACCACTTTGATGCATTAAAAAGTTCATAAAGAGTTCGTAAAACTAATCCATATGAATTGAGCGGTTTAGTCCAAATATTCTGAAGAGACACAATAGTTTTATATAATGAACGATCTAATTTAGACTTTTACTCACATAGCTCAAGCATGTTCGTAGTGAACGCAAGAACCAATGAGGTTCATTCTCGTGTTACGCATCACTTTTGATCTTCTGTAAGAACCAATGAGGTTCATTCTCGTGTTACGCATCACGTTTGATCTTCTGTAAGAACCAATGAGGTTCATTCTCGTGTTACGCATCACGTTTGATCTTCTGCAAGAGCCAATGAGGTTCATTCTCGTGTTACGCATCACTTTTGATCTTCTGTAAGAACCAATGAGGTTCATTCTCGTGTTACGCATCACTTTTGATCTTCTGTAGGAAACAATGAGGTTCATTCTGGTGTTACGCATCACGTTTGATCTTCTTTAAGAACCAATGAGGTTCATTCTCGTGTTACGCATCACGTTTGATCTTCTTTAAGAACCAATGAGGTTCATTCTGGTGTTACGCATCACGTTTGATCTTCTGTAAGAACCAATGAGGTTCATTCTCGTGTTACGCATCACTTTTGATCTTCAGCAAGAACCAATGAGGTTCATTCTGGTGTTACGCATCACGTTTGATCTTCTTTAAGAACCAATGAGGTTCATTCTCGTGTTACGCATCACTTTTGATCTTCTGTAAGAACCAATGAGGTTCATTCTGGTGTTACGCATCACGTTTGATCTTCTTTAAGAACCAATGAGGTTCATTCTCGTGTTACGCATCACGTTTGATCTTCTTTAAGAACCAATGAGGTTCATTCTCGTGTTACGCATCACGTTTGATCTTCTTTAAGAACCAATGAGGTTCATTCTGGTGTTACGCATCACGTTTGATCTTCTTTAAGAACCAATGAGGTTCATTCTGGTGTTACGCATCACGTTTGATCTTCTTTAAGAACCAATGAGGTTCATTCTGGTGTTACGCATCACGTTTGATCTTCTTTAAGAACCAATGAGGTTCATTCTCGTGTTACGCATCACTTTTGATCTTCTGTAAGAACCAATGAGGTTCATTCTGGTGTTACGCATCACGTTTGATCTTCTTTAAAGGAGAACTTGGTAACTTTTTTAACGTAATAAAACTGTCTAGAAATCATTTGGATGGTTAAACAACCTGTTCTGGTGATATTGGTGACTTTCCCCGCTCCCCCCAGCGTTCCCAGGCGGAAAACCAACCTTGCAACTTGGGGACTACCGTCCCGGCAAGATATTAATTGGAAGTCTCGTGAGAAGCGAGAACGAGAATGAGAACGAGCGCGAAACACAAATTGCTTTACGCCAATTCGACATATACAAACACGCATGTATGATGTATTACCAGATTACCCACCTCGGTAGACATAGCTCCACACGATACAGCTGGCTTGCTCCGATCAAAACAAACGCACATGAGCAGCGAGGGGGAGGAGGCCGCCGCAAGTGAGTTTTTTACGACCGTGTTGTGAAATATACGCCCCCCCACAGCTGTAGGGGGAGCTCGTGGGGAAAACATGCACAACAAAAGGGAAAATCAGTGAAGAAGTGAGTAGAGTTCGCTAGAGTTACCGAGTTCTCCTTTAAGAACCAATGAGGTTCATTCTCGTGTTACGCATCACTTTTGATCTTCTGTAAGAACCAATGAGGTTCATTCTTGCGCATCAAGCAGGTTTGGTTGAGCTTCTGTTTATGTTTATATGTGAATAAAAGCCTTAATTCAATCTGCTCATCATATACAGCGATAGAGTCTCTTCAGAAAATTTGGACTAAACCACTCTATTCATATGGATTCGTTTTCAGATCTCTTTATGAACTTCTTGAAGTGTTAAAGTGGTAGTTGCGTAGCTGTCAACGCAGGGACAGAAAACTCTCAGATTTCATCAAAAAGATCTTCATTTGAGTTCTGAAGATGAACGAAAGTCTTACAGGTTTAGAACGGCATGAGGGCGAGTAATTAATGAAAGACTTTTAATTTTTGGGTGAACTAAAGGTTGGCTTTTGGCTTGCTTAGTTGGGGACATTTAATATTCAACAATATTATTGATCTGCCTGCATTGACACCATTATATGAGAACTGAACTGAGCTGGGGTGTGTTTCCCAAAAGCATCGTTAGCCAACTATGTTCCGTCGTTATCAGCAGTTCAATGAGTCGGTGTTTCCCGAAACCATCGTTCTAACGCACATTCGCACACAGCATCGCAGAGTTGTGTGTGTGTAACCACAGATCTCGACCTGTGGTTAGAAGCAGAGTTTCTAGTTTGCATGACATGTGGACTTAATAAATCCTTATCTTGAGCAAAATAAGCAATCTGACATTCAGTGCAATCTGTGTCTTTTCTTTAGAATACATACAAATGTCATTTACGTCTTTTAGTTTGTCAAGAGATTTAAAGTGTCGTTTTTGAAGAGTGCGCATGTGTGCACGAGCTCTAGTGCGTAAGAGCGAGTCTATGATTGAATCTGGAAATAAAGCAAAATAACTGAGAAAAATTAGAAATATTCCTCAGATGTCATATCCGTAATTTATATCAAAACATCTAGTGTTAATTCGATCTGAAACAGATTCATTAAAAGTAGTTACTCCACCACGTGCATGACGTCATTAACCAGCGTGGTTGAACGACCAATTTGCAACAATACGGTTTCGGGAATCAGTCGTGACTAGCTAGTTGGTTTCTTCAACGATGCGTCGTACTGTGATAGTGAAGCAGCGAGTTACAGCGTTGTTCGGGAAACACACCCCTGGACGATGACATCACGGTTTTCTCCAGAGCGGCTATATATATATATATAAATGAACTAACTTTTCTACAACAAAAATGAACCATCACTGAACTTACTAAAAGCTGGACTATGACCCTATTTTCTTCTAGATCTGCTGTACAGCCAAAACAAACTGTAGGCGCGTTTCCATTACAGATTTGTGCAAAACTTTTGCAATTTTTTCTAAATGTCGAAATGACGGCGTTTCCATTAAACGATGTTATGCGACTGAAACGTAATTTTTCCTCTCGTGATAAGTCATGCCAAAAATCATAGCAATGGACGTTGGTAGGTTTATGTATATCCCAGCCACCGCACTGGCCATTATTATTAATCAAAGGAGACGTATGTGTGTTTTCAAAGCATTAATGGTAAGGAACGACCCTTATTATACTGTGAGCGGCACATATGTGGTGTTTCTGGGTGTTTCTCCCTCATTTCTGCTTCGAGGTCTTGATTGTGGCATTTCTTTGAGGTTGAGAATCCAGTATTCCTGTAATTCTTTTGTCTTTTATGAATTTAATAAAGAACTCTGTCTCGTATTCTGTCCAAACACACCGCGTCATTACGTCAGGTGACCTGTAAATGCGCCAAAACTGTTTCTCCATTGCAGTTTTGTGCAATATTTATTTCTCGAATTGCCTGTAAAACCGCCTCATGCGAGCGTAAAAACTTTTTTGCGATAAATGGAAGTTTTTGCGAAATTGACGTGTTTCCATTGTGCGTATTTTCAATTCGCAATTTCAATTTGCGCAATTTGTCGGGTAATGGAAACGTGGCTTGTGGTGCATTATTCTCCTGTTATCTCTGTAAAACTGCTTTGAAACAATCTGTATTGTAAAAAGCGCTATATAAATAAAGCTGACTTGACTTGAACACCACTATTAATCATCTTAAACAGTGTAGTTTTAGTCACACTGAGTGTGATTATCAGGAAGACTGACCTCCATGTGTGACGACGCGCAGGTACGGCCGGATCACCTGCATGTCGATCCTGTTCTCCTGATCGCCGATGATCACCGTCCTCCACAGACGCCCCGTCCCGTCCCCGTCCCCAGATCCAGGACCCTTCGCGCTCGCCACGGGAGTGTCATCTGACAAAAAACAAGAGATGTATCAAATGAATATTATGACAATTTAATCATTTCTATTTTAATATATAGTAAAATGTAATTTATTCCTGTGATCAAAGCTGAATTTTCAGCATCATTACTCCAGTCTTCAGTGTCACATGATCCTTCAGAAATCAGTATAATATGATGATTTGATGCTCAAAAAACATTCATTATTATTATCAGTGTTGAAAACAGTTTTTTTTCAGGATTCTTTGATGAATAGAAAGTTCAAAAGAACAGCATTTATCTGAAATATAATCTTTTGTAACATTATGTAACTTTTGATCAGTTTAACTCGTCCTTGATGAATAAAAGTACTGATTTATTTTATTTCTTTCCCCCAAAAAATAAAAATAAAAATTCTTCCTGACCCCAAACTTTTGAACGGCAGTGTTTAATGTTACAAAAGCTTTAGATTTCAGATAAATGCTGTTCTTTTCAACTTTCTATTCATCAAAGAATCCTGAAATAAAAATGTAAATAACTGTTTTCAACATTTGATACTAATCATAACTGTTTCTTGAGCATCAAATCATCTTTCTGAAGGATCATGTGACACCGAAGACTGGAGTAATGATGCTTTGATCACAGGAATAAATTACATTTTACTATATATTCAACATTGATAATAATGAGAAGTGTTTCTTCTTCCAATGACATGAAAAGAGCAACATGATTTGCATGTGATTAGTCAAACTGACTGACCTTCCCATTCCAGCTCGGTGCCGTTGTTGATGGAGCCGAGAGAGTCGTCATCCGGCGTGTCCATGTCGTCCACGTTGATGTCCAGGTCGTCCGGTGTTTCCAGAAAGTCATCAGAAAGAAGCGAACCTTCACTTTTGTCCAGCGACAGGTTAATATCCGGAGCGATTAGCGTGCGACGCTTCTGTCGGACAGAATCCATATGATCCGCCGTCAGAGCGCCATGAAGAGCTGAGGAACATAAACATTGATATAAGAAGCACTCAGAACATTTCTCATTTCTTGTACTATTTCTTATGTACAGTATTCATTACTTCAATGCGCTCATTGTTTCTGCCTTCAATTATTACATTGTTTAAATGCATTTTTTGCATAAATTATTGAATTGTTTAATGCATTTTTAGCTAACTGTGATTTGTATATGCACATTTCTGATATACATAACTTAGACAGTTACCTCTGATAACAGATCAGTGTAAATTGTAATGTGGACTCATGCATTTTCTGTAAAGCTGCTTTGAAACGATGTATATTGTGAAAAGCGCTATACAAATAAATGTGAATTGAAATTGAATGAGCAGTTTAGGTATTTGTATTTGTTTTATATGGCTAAATATGTCCTTGTTTTATATGGCTAAATATGCTGTCCTTGTTTTATATGGCTAAATATGTCCTTGTTTTATATGGCTAAATATGCCTAAAATGCCTATTTGTTTTATATAACTAATTTGTGTGATTATTTAAGGGTTAAGTTGCAATTTTTGTTCTTATTTTGTAAATAGAAACAAAGGAAAAACAGCACCAGGACACAGTTTATCTTTTAATTTGACCTGGTCTCTTCTTAATCTAATAAATTCTATGGATTATCTTTCTCAAGTACAGCGTTTTCATATGCAGTGTTTTCGTAAACATTGAACAACAGTGCAAAACACATGGATCAGATGCACTGAGATGCATTTAGAGAACTTACAAGTGTTGTCAGTGAGTCCATCTAAATCTCCATCTTCAGGAAGAGGCCTGTAAATAAACCCAGAGACATTATAAAGATGACCACAACACCAATAGAAGTAAATTATGCATGATTACAAGTAACTTACCCTAACCCAAACCTTAACTCTATAGTAAGTACATGTACAGTACCAGTCAAAAGTTTGGAAAAATTACTATTTTTAATGTTTTTGAAAGAAGTCTCTTATGCTCATCAAGCCTGCAGTTAAAAAACAAACAAACAAAAAAAAACTGTAATATTATGAAATATTATTACAATTTAAAATAATGTTTCTCTTTTTTAATATATTTTAAAATGTAATTTATTTTTGTGATGCAAAGCTGAATTTTCATCAGCAAGTACTCCAATCTTTGGTGTCTTATGATCCTTCAGAAATCATTCTAATATGATGATTTGATACTCAGTTATTATCAATGATGGAAACAGTTGTGCTGTTTAATATATTTTTTTGGAATACTTTTTTCAGGATTCATTGATGAGTAAAACGTTAACAGCATTGATTCATAAAAACAGCATTTATTCAAAATAAAAACATTTCTAACAATATAAATCGTTACCATCACCTTTTATCAATTTAACGCATCCTTGTTGAATTAAAGTACTAATTTCTTAAAAAAAAAATTGTTATTGTTCCCAAACTTTTGAACGGTAGTGTATATTGTTACAAAAGATTTCTATTCTAAATAAATACAGTTCTTTTTAACTTTTTATTCATCAAATAATCCTGAAAAAAGTATCTCAGGTTATAAAAAAAATATTAAGCAGCACAACTGTTTCCAACATTGATCATAAATCAGCATATTAGAATGATTTCTGAAGGATCATAAGACACCAAAGACTGGAGTACTTGCTGATGAAAATTCAGCTTTGCATCACAAAAATAAATTACATTTTAAAGTATATTAAAAAAGAGAACCATTATTTTAAATTGTAATAATATTTCATAATATTACTGTTTTTTTTTTGTTGTTGTTTTTTTAACTGCAGGCTTGATGAGCATAAGAGACTTCTTTCAAAAACATTAAAAATAGTAATGTTTCCAAACTTTTGACTGGTACTGTAGTTAATTAATAATACTCAATCCTTAAGTAAGTACAATGTAAATACGTCACCTTAAAATAAAGTGTAACCGAAAAGTGCATTATAAATAAAATGTATTTTTATTATTATTATTATTATTATTATTAAGGTCGGTGGTGACAAGTCAACTAAAAACTGTCATGCATCCTCAATTCTCTGACAAATATATCCATTTGAACACAGTTGAACAAAAACAACAACTGAACATAATCAATAATTAATTAAATAATTAATTAAAATCCCCCTCTAGTCAATTTTATCTCTTAAAACTCATCTTTGATCACCAAAATGACACATTTAAAGGTTTTATCCTTGAAATAAAAATTCTTCATGCCTTAAAATAGCCTGAATGTAACTCGACAAGGTAGTTTGTGACGTCAGAAACACCAGCGATTTCAAAGCGTGTGTTTGAGACTGTCTTTGGTTCACTGCAGTTTTAAGGAGAAAATACTCAGCAATGGTGTCGACTTATGAATTTACACATGGTTTGTCTTAAAGCACATTAAAAACACCACATAGACATATAAACAACATTAAAAGCACAGGCGGACTTTAAAGTTGATTTCAGCTCACACAAAGGTCACTTTTAAACCGCACACATATATAATGCAGAATGCACATCTGTGTCAAGCCATGAACAGTAGCGGTTTCTAAACATTGTGTTTCATCAGTAAAGGCAACATTTATCCAGTCACTCCTGGACGTGTTTGTGCATCCCGGAGTGGAACGGATGGTAGTCTAGCTGACAAACTACATCCAACACCAGCTCTCTGAGAAAAGCCACACAGTGTGTAATTACCCAGCAGTCAGTGCAGTGTCAGGAGACGTGCGGTTTAATAAAAGAGTGCAGTGGGATATCTAATGAGATATCTAGACTAAATCTGAGCTTGCATTTACTCAACTCACTTGCACAAAAACAAATTCAGTATTCCTCAAAATGGATAAAAACAGTGAAATTAAACCTGCAAAAATTATACAAATGGACTTTATGAACTTACTCTCACTTTATTAACCAATGTCTTTCGATGATACAACTCAATCACACAAATAAGCAAAAATGACTTTTTTTGTTTGTTGTGTGGTTGGAACAATCTCGACCTGTGGTTAGAAGTATAGTTTCTAGTTTGCATGACATGTGGACTCAATAAATCCTTATCTTGAGCAAAATAAGCAATCTGACATTCAGTGCAATCTGTATCTTTTATTTAGGATACATACAAATGTCATTTACGTCTTTTAGTTTGTCAAGAGATTTAAAGTGTCGTTTTTGAAGAGTGCGCATGTGTGAACGAGCTCTAGTGCGTAAGAACGAGCCGATGATTGAATCTGGAAATAAAGCAAAATAACTGAGAAAAATGAGAAATATTCCTCAGATGTCATGTCTGTAATTTATAGCAAAACATCTAGCGTTCATTCAATCTCAAACAGATTTATTGAAAGTAGTTACACCACCACCTGCGTGACGTCATTAACTAACTGTAATGAATACCTGGAGGCAAGTTGATGTGAACTCACCCAAGTGCAACTTTAATTCCAAAACATGATCAAACATAAAACAAAGGCATGACGAGGCATGGAGCTCAAGACATCGACATCGACATCGACAGTAGTACATGAACCAATCAATACTCGACAAAGACACAGGCCAAACATGAGGGCTTAAATACACAGACTAATTACAAGACAAGGAACACCTGTGAACAATGATCATACGATTAACCAATGACAACATGACAGAACAGACAAGGGAACACATGGCAGGATCACATGACTAGAACACTAACGTGGTTGAACTACCAATTTTCGACACCAATTTTGGGAAACAGTCGTCACTAGCTAGTTGATTTCTTCAATGATGGATCGTTCTATAATAGTGAAGCAGTGAGTTACGGCGTTGTACGGGAAACCCAACCCTGGATATAAGCACAGCTGAAAGGTTGGTTTGAGCTGCGCCGTCTACTGTACAGACGTGAATCTGCATTTCCTTCAGCAAGAGGCTTATTCATTTTTGCTATTAAAAACTAACAAGCAAGCAAAGCCCAGGTGAGAAAATAAATGCAAAAGTAACACATTACTTTCCATAGAAACGGTAACACTTTATTTTACAGTGTCCTTGTTACATATGTTACATGTACTTACCGTAGTAATAACAGTAAATTATGCATAATTACATGCAACTAACCCCTTAACCAAACCCTAATCCTAACCCTATAGTAAGTACATGTAGTTGCTTAATATTACTCAGTACTTAAATGGGTTAAATGTAAAAAGGGTTACACTTTATTTTAAGGCGTCATTACAGTGTATTTATATATTTAAGTACTGAGTTATTATAATTAACTACATGTACTTACTATATGGTTAGGGTTTGGTTGAGGGTTAGTTGCATGTAATTATGCATAATTTACTGTTATTACTACGGTATGTACATGTAACATATGTAACAAGGACACTGTAAGATAAAGTGTTACCAAATAAAGTGTAACCAAAGTAACTAAGTAATGCACTTTTTTAGGGACTAGGGAGTAACGTGATACTTGTAACGCATTATTTATAAAAGTAACTTTCCCCTACATTGATTATCACAAAGTAAGTTTTAAAGTGTGACACTAATAAAAAAGTACTATCCATTGCACATGCTCCATATAGGATATTATTGTTTAAAAATGCCTTAATATACCTACATATGGTACATGAATATGGTAATCTTTCAGTACACTGAAAGCAAAAGTAACTTAAAGCAGTCGTTATTTTAAATATTTTAACTGATCAGGGGTCTCATTTATAAAACTGTGCGTAGGAACCTTACTAAAAGTGTACGTGCGCCCAAAAGCCAAAAATGGCGTACGCAAAATAATATTCGGATTTATAAAACCGTTCGTACGCCAGAACCTGCGCAGAATTCACTTTATAAATCCCAGTCAGCGGAAGATTGTGCGCACATGCGTCTCCTCCCCGAAATAACCATATATGGAGCTTACAACGCCTAGTTTTACTATGCAGATCCTCATCTGCATATCATTTGCATATGATTATTCATCCACGTGATAACGTTTAACGGTACAAGACACATTACATTAATAAAAATCAAGTAGTTGCCTATCCTTGCCTTGTTTTTGAATACATAAATCAAATAGTGTAAAACACATTTCAGAGAAAGTTTTTCTCAATCTTTTCCACTGGCCGAATTGTATTTTTAATTGATACTTTTAATGGAAACAGATAGGCCTTGGGCATTATTTGCACGAAACTATTTTCTCAGACAATCTGGTATTATCATGATAAGCAGTTATCTCTGTGGTTAAAACATTAAAACAAAGCATGCCAGAGGAAAAGTGTTCAAAAACACCGCATCCACAACAAATATTTCTATTGACTGAATTTGAATATAAAAATGTTGTAACTTCTCAGTAATGATTTCATGTTTAAGTGCTTAACTCCATTAGTTTAAATCATTATTTTATTTATTTAAACTGTTATTTGCGTCAGTTTCACTAAACGGCCCAACGCGCTCGCTGGCGCGGACATTTAAGAAGGGATGGATATTTGCTTCAAGTGGCAGGCTTGGTGAGTGAAATTATATTTGTATTATCTTTCTGTATATGTTAAATTTTCTTTAGATTTTCTGTCTAAAAGTGACCAAAAAGACATTTAACTGCAGCTCACCATCGGTGTCGCCAATTCCCTTTGTCTCCAGAATGTGCGTACGCACGGCTCAAAGTTTGCTTAAAGGTGCGCACATTCTCCCGTCAAGTTTGTTTTTTATAGATCACAACCTTTGCGTGGGAACTGGCGTACGTACGTTTCCAGCCCCGTTTTGTGCGTACGCACGCTTTATAAATGAGGCCCCTGAGCCTTAAAGTAACCTTTTTTTTTTTTTTACAGAGGTGTGAAGAGTACCTGAAAACCTTCCCTTACAGCAAAAATGACTCTTACAAGTCACCGATTCCAATACGACTTGAGGAAAGGTTTTAGGTCTATTTAATCAGAAAATTGTGAGTAAAAGCTTGTAATGTAAAATTATCAATAAAAGCTAAAACATAATAAGGTTCTTCAGAAAAAAAAAGTTATTTGCAGTACATTATCTTTTAATAACAACCTCAAATGGTTTATAAGATAATGTGCACACTATCAACTATTCACCACCCTCAGTCTTTTACTACCCTCGTTGTCATGGCAACACTGATGACCTCATATTTGCCCATAAATGGTAATGCATTATGATGTAAGGGGGCGTGTCTGTGCTCTTTATGTCATCATGCACTGTATAATGACCCACATACACACCTGAACAGCTGATTATGCCATAATTCACCTTCATTTCTCCTTGAAGTGCAGCTAGATAACATGCCCTCAGCTCCACATACATTATTGATCAGAAATCAAAGACGTCTGCATTGGGCGAATATAAGTGATGCATAACAAGCCCCACGGGATCCATACACGTACATAGGTTTACATTATATTAGCAACTTCTGACTGCTCTGATAATACATGCCTCTAATAGGGCATGTAGTAAAAATCATTATAAATATGAGCAATATTTAGATCAATAGCAGTACTGTTATTATACCGCAAATATTGAATTAGAAGAGGAGAGAATACAGAAAGTAAGGGCTTGTTCAAATTCGCTTACAAGAGAATGCTAGAAGATTGTATAGCATGTAGCCTATACACGAGACTATACAAATATTTTTGTATATAAGTTGTAAATAAAATAAAAAGTTTGGAGTATGTTTGGAGTATGCTTCAGAAAAAAAAAAGAAAGAAAGTATTTCTACTTCAAAATTTCACGTTTCATTCATTGTGTTGCTGCGATCCATTAACTTAAGCTCTTATTTATGTCAAAATCTATGCAAAAAAGCTGTAATTTCAACCTGGGGTGTAAAGAGTACCTGAAAACCACACTTGAGTAAAAGTACAGATACCTTACAGCGAAAATGACTATTACAAGTCACCAATTTCAATACGACTTGAGTAAAAGTCTTAGGGCCCTATTTTAACGATCTGAAACTCAAGAATCAAACGCGAAATGCAAGTAACTTTGTGGGCGGATCTCGGGCGCTGTTGCTATTATACCGGCGGGATAAATGACTCTTGCGCCCGACGCAAATCTAAAATGTGTTGGTCTGAAGTGGCTTCATTACTCATAGGTGTGGTTTGGGCCTAACGTGAAATAAACCAATCAGAGCGACATCTCACATTCCCTTTAAGAGCAGGCGTGCTTGTTCCATGGCGGATTGCTATTATAACGGCGGATTTGCCAGGAGCGGTTCACAGCCGAGGAGACCGACGTTCTCGTCAGGGCCGTAAAACACAGAGAAGTGACGTTGGGGATGGAGAAACACACCCAAATTAGCTTCGGTTAAACAGGCGTATAATAATTTGGGTAAATGTGTAAGCTAGATTTGTGCATATTTTTTCACATCTTCATGGACACAACAATGATTTCCCTCGTGTGGAATATTTTTCCTTGTAATTATGTATGGTTTGCAAAAATGAAAACTGCTGCGTCTGTGTGTAGATGTGTAGAAAGTGTATGTGCGTTGTGCACACGCTACATTATGGCCAAGCATGCGCCCTTAAAAGAGCATCTGAATAATGAATTGTTTTCTGAAACTGCAAAATAGCACCAGGGAACGTTTGCGCCGGAACACGCCTCCTCTTTTCACCGAACCTCTCCCGGGAGCGCAAGTTCATTCCCTAATTTACCGACGTGCGTCTGTGGAGGGAAAAGTCCGCTGTGCGTCGGGTGCAAAATAGGAATGATACATGCGTCGTTGTCCAAAGTCAATTGCGCTGGGTGCAAGATAGGGTCCTTAGAGTATCTATCTATTTTTTAACAGTACTTAAGTATTTTACTCATACTGAACGTAAGCTCAAAGATGCATGAGATACATGCCAGTGAAAATAAGAAACAGTTGATTTGTGAGGAGAGCGATCACGTTTATTTTCTAAAATAAAAATAAAACTGAACACCTCGATATTACAATAAATCAAGGTCGACACAACAGCCTCTTGAACATCTCCAAACATTCAAGTCTCAGTTAAGCTCAAGTGCTCAAAAAGGACATAAGTAAATCAATATCCTTCAAAAAAAGTATTTTCATAAAATAAAAGATAAATAAAAGATAAATAAAAGAATGTTAAAGGGATATTTCACCGCTGGAAAGATGAATTTGTATTTAAATTGGGTCATTTATGTAGTAGAAATGTGAAATTACTTCTAGACTGAGAAAAGCCAGAAAATGTGTTTTTGGCTCATGTGGATGAAAGACTACAACTCCCAGAATGCACTTGCTTCGCTGCCCTACGAGGACACTCCCAAGCCACGCCTACCGGTTACAGAGGGCAGTATCGGGAGAAATGATACAGCTAGGCTACTAGTCGACTGGAAACTGAAAAGACGGCGTTTTATGGTGAGATCCCCCTATGGGCGGGTTGAACACATGCGGAACAGCTCCTCCTAGTGGCTGGAGTCTCTCGCCTCTGGACAAAAGAGCCTCTGATGACCATAAATGATGATCTTTGCGTCATCTGATGTTTTTTCCAGACACACAATACAGAAATCTCTCGTCTCAGGGGGACATGAGGGAGGGAAGCACGGTCACTCGAAAATACTACCGGGTTTCTACTGATACAAAGCTTAATGCTAATCGGTGAAGTATCCCTTTAAGTAAAATGAAATAGTCAAAACCTACTTGCACTGGACGTGCTGGTTTCAGCTAATGCACTCGCATTCGTGTAAAGCAGCCTTTTTGACAAGTTTGGGTGAGTAAGGGTAAAACGCACAAGTTATAGTACCTTCAATGCCCTTAGACGGCGATATCACTTCTTTATAGCAGCAATAAACTGCTGCAGAAAAAGATAAGTGACATGCTAAATGCAACGAGTAATTGCATTACTCTTCACTGTGACCCTGGACCACAAAACCAGTCACATGGCTACATTTTTTTAAATTGAGATTTATACATCATCTGTAAGCTGAATAAATAAGCTGTCCATTGATGTATGGTTTGTTAGGATAGGACAATATTTGGTCGAGATACAACTATTGAACATCTGGAATCTGAGGATGCAAAAAAATCTAAACATTGAGAAAATCTCCTTTAAAGTTGTGCATTTATGTTCATGATTGTGCTGCATTCACTCACAAAAATACATGTTTTATATATTTACGGAAGAGAATTAATGATCTTTACTTAATATCCTAATGATTTTTGGCATAAAAGAAAAATCCATAATTTTGACCCATACAATGTATTGTTGGCTATTGCCACAAATAT
>JAJAQA010000004.1:2947500-2960000 GCA_021464565.1 Rutilus rutilus
ACAATACATGCAGACATTCTCAAAGTCCAAATCATTCATCTCAACGTTAGATGCGTTTTAATTGCACACTATATACAGAAGAGCAGCTGTGAACACTAATGCCTAGAGGTGCAACGATCCCTCACGTCACGATGCGGTATTATTGCTATACTAAAAGGTTAAATAAAAATGTACAGTTGATTAAAATGCTAAATTTGGGATTGCATTGTGTGTGTAAATGAATAGACTCGGACTTGGTGCTGAAACCCAATGCACAGGACAATAGAGACACCAGAATAAACATATTCATGATTCTGAAGATGAAAATACATATATATAACTAGATAACTAGATATATTTAAAATAATGTAGGCCACTTTTTACTGGTACCCACAAATATATTGCATTATTCAACATTATATTCAACATTATATATGTGACCCTGGACCACAAAACCAGTCATATGGGTAAATTTTTTGAAATTGAGATTTATACATAATTTGAAAGCTGAATAAATAAGTTTTCCATTGATGTGTGGTTTGTTAGGATATGATAATTTTTGGCTGAGATACAACTATTGAACATCTGGAATCTGAGGGTGCAAAAAAATCGAAACATTGAGAAAATCTCCTTTAAAGTTGTGCATTTATGTTCAAGATTGTGCCGCATTCACTCACAAAAATACATGTTTTATATATTTACGGTAGGAAATTTACAAAATATCTTCATGGAACATGATCTTTACTTAATATCCTTTACTATACTCTCATTCCTGCGTAATAATCAAGAAACTTTGCTGCCGTACCATGAGTGCAGCAGGTGTAATGATATGACGCAGCGCATGCCGCCTGATAATAGGCTACTGAGCTCGGTCGACTATTTTCAGGCGCTGCATCATATCATTATGCCTGCTGGACTCATGGTACGGCAGCAAAGTTTCTTGATTATTACGCAGGAATGAGAGAATAGTTCCTAGCCATATCAGCCTAGAAAATCGCAACTTTTCATTTTCCGTCGGTCTTAGTACACGATGTAACTACAGAAGAGTCAAGTTTTAAATAGGAAAAATGAGAGAGATGCTAATGGTCCTGTCCGGTTCAATTCATTATGCTAAGCTATGCTCAGCTTAGCTCGGCTGAATGGATTCGAAAACGGTAAAACTCAACAGTTTAACTCTGGGGGAGTTGTAAAATGAGCCTATTTCCAATAAAAGTGGAGTATCCCTTTAATGTACTGACACTTAAAACTGTGAAAACTAGATTTTTTTTCTCTCACAGTCATTTTCATTTTGGGTGAACTATACACAATACATCCATGATATATTGTTACACCCCTACTAATGCCCTTATGACGCATAGAGTTATAAAATATTCTAAAATACTGTAAGATCAGATCGCTTCTGCCACATGTTGTTTTCTTCAGAATGATAAACATGATGTTCAGCTGTTGAGACATTAAAGGGACGGTTCACCCCAAAAAAATGAAAATTCTGTCATAATTTACTCACCCATATGTTTTTTATGTTCACCCAAATTGCCAGCCTTGGCCTAGTTAATGTGACAATGTTCCTAATCTAATATGTTGCATTAAAATGAGACATGGCATGAAACACAGACCCAGGGGTAGCCAGTTGATGGCAAGGCCCGAGTGGAATTCTGACCTCTGCCACCCCTGTGCTATCTAACCTCGGTCAGAAGTAACGCACCATGCTTACCCTGTTCTATATGTGTTATATATATATATATTTTTTTTTTTTTCTTCCTTTAATTTATTTATTTATTATCATTATTATTATTATTATTATTTTTTTTTTTTTTTTAAATAAGAACAACTAATTAGATGCATTAAAAAAGACAATAGTGTTGCGGCCGTCCAAGCCCAGCCCAGAGCACCCCGGGAGCAGGCCCCACAGGCATGAATTTCTTATGTTGAACACAAAAGAAGATATTGTAAAGAATGTCGGTAAACAAACGGTTGAACAGCATTGACTTTCATAGTAGTTTTTTTTCTCATACTACGGAAGTCACAGAACTGTTTGATTACTGACATTCTTCAAAATATCTTCTTTTGTGTTCAGCAGAAGAAAGAAACTCATGCAGTTCAACAGCCGAGCATCATATTTATCATTCTGAGAAAAAAGAAGCATTTTTGGGTGAGTGCTGTACTTCTCTAACTCACCACCAGATGGAGCTGGAGTTTAACTCATCCTCCATGAGGAACAACTTGATCTTCTCTGATTAACGAAAAAAGAAAAGATTTCAGTGAATAGTGAGGAAAGAAATGCCAAAGTTCACTTTCCTCTAATCACTGTGAAATGAGGTTAAGTTAAACACCTTATTACATTGCAGAATGTGATTTTAAAAACAGTAAAGAACTTTAATTTTTTTTTTTTTTTTTAAAAGATACTGCATCATTTGTCCTTATTATAAAAAAATAGGAGAAAAAGAGTAAAGCTTCATTATCTCATTCATTTGCTGTGCTAATGTACACTACATGTCAAACGTTTGGTAAAAACACTGTAAAAACAGTGATACTGTGAAATATTGTTAAATGAACTGGATTCTGTTGTAATATATGTTAAAATGTCATTTATTCCTGTGATCAAAGCATCATTACTCCAGTCTTCAGTGTCACATGAACCTTCAGAAATCATTCTAATAGGATGATTTGATGCTCAAAACACATTTCTGATTATTATCAATGTTGAAAACAGTTGTGTACAACTTATTATTACACAAAAAGTTGTGTAAAACCTATTATCTATTATCTAACCTATTATCTAACAGTTGTGTTTCATTTATTTGAAATAGAATCTTTTGTAACATTATAAATGTCTGTACTGTCACTTTTAATCTATTTAATGCGTCCTTGCTGAATAAAAGTATTGATTTCTTTTATTTCTCTCCCCATAAAAAAAATAAAATTAACAAAAATGTATAATTCTTACTGACCCCAAACTTTTAAATGGCAGTGTTTAATGTTACAAAAGCTTTCTATTTCAGATAAATGCTGTTCTTTTGAATTTTCTATTCATCAAAGAATTCTGGAAAAAAAATTGTACAGCAATTGACGTTCGCAAAGACCCGCCCCCTTTAGTTACTGTTGCTATGTCGTCCGACAAGCCACGCTCTCACACACATCATGTTCTCACGCAGTGAAACACACATCGCGGAGTAGAGAGGACACTGACAACACACTGACTGACAGGACAGACCAGGTTACTTTTGATATGAAACAAAGTCTCAACTTTCAAAATTTGTCATTTTGTAAAGAAATTTAAACAATAAATAGCGTTTTGTGGCTCTTTAATGTGTCGTGACAGATCGCTCAGTTAAAGCTGCTCGTGAACCGATCATCTCTTCCTTCTAGTTCATTTAGCATCAAATAAACATGAATGAACATCAGAAGGAATGTTGTTTTAACCGTGGAAAGACGTCAGTACACTCCGTTTTTCAAGTTCAAATCCTCCAACTTTAATCTACTAACTCTCCTGACTGCTTTGTCGGACAAAAATGGCGGATGGCGGAGTATGATTGGTCAGATCGCCTGTCAATCAAACTCCCTGCGAAGGGTCAATATTGTAGCCACCGTTGAGAGCATGAAGTGTCCAACAATCCACACTTCGTTTTTTCAGTTAATTAAGCAAATCATCCGGGTATTTAAAGTGCACATATATTCTATTTGGATTTTTCAGTGTGAACAGACGACTCACACTATTTATACTACAAAACGGCATAGAATAGTGCATACGTACACGAATTGGGACGCACCTTTGAATTATGCTTTACCAGGTGATTGTCATGTGATTACATACAGTAGTAACTAATAATCATTTAAAGGTGCACTAGTCATTTTCATTGGCTGAAATGACAGTAGAAATACTCTATTCACAGGCATCTGTCACTCATTCATTTATTCCTCAACAGAAAGAGGGTTTAAAGGCTCATTGAAGTGCCGTGAAACGCAGCATTATTTAATGTGTTGACGTAATTTCCACTGAAAGAGGAAGAAGGGGCGGGGCATATATCGAACAGCCCCTCCCCTTTTTTAAATAGCCAATAGCGTTTCGTTTACATCACAGCTCGGCCAGAGCTGTTGAGTTCAGTAAAGCCGCAGTTTCCTCCTGATCTCCTCCATATCACTGTAAAACACATTATTCTGTGCAGAATTCAAATGGGTCTGATACGTTTTCTGGTCTGCGACGACTCGATCACATGATCCGCTCTGTGTGTCGTGTCTCTGGACCGAAGCCGTGGCGGTTCACGAGACACTAACGTGAAACCAGACTTCATTCTCCCCAATGGAAAGCATATTTACACTGTCAATCGTTCCCTATCCCCTATATAGTGCACTTTCACCATGTAGAAAACAGTAAATGTGTGAAACTGACCGATTTCAGCCGCAGCAACAGCGTCTATTTATAATGCAGGGGGCGGAGCTTCAGATTCTAGAGAGCATTTGATTGGACATAAAATCTGAGAAGCTAAAGTGCTGAGTGATGTCATCAAAATAATTGATTCCTTTGCAAAAATAAGTTTTGAATGCTTATATCTTCTAAATGCGAATTTTGTCATTGTTTTGAAGCACACTCGCTTATAGATAACAGTAATGCTAACATATTCATACTGAAAGCCAAAAAAAACATCATATTTGATTTCATAGGGACTTTAAGGTAAAGTCAGGAGTGTCCTGCTGGTCATGTGATCTCAACATGGATCGACCTAATGTAAAATAAAACAGAACTTTAATTTTAACTTTATTTTTTGCACCTTTAAAAAACTGCAAGCCCACAAATCCTACATAAATGAATGAACGGAGAAGGTTGTAGACATGCTGATTAGAAACAGCATATTGTTCTTGAGCTCAGGAGAGTCTAATTTAAGAACAGGCGAACAGACGGGGGTCTTAATCTGAAGATGTGAGATTAGAAAGATCTCACCTAGACCACAATGAAAAGCTGGGATTGTTTTAAACCTGGAAATGAACAAAGTTGTAGAATTTTGAAAGACACAGAAAAGTTATGGGGAAAAGACATTTATGTGCACTAATTAAATGTATGTAAATGAGTGTCAGTGATGGCATCTCAGATTCTCTTTAACAATTACCATTCATGATTTCATGTCAGTGATATTTATATAATTGACATAGATATTATTTATTAATATAAATAGCCTTTTTCAGCGTTGCTTTGCTTTTTTAATTTGTTTTTGTAATTATTTTTTTCAATATTTCTATTTAGCTTAAATTTACATTATTTTCAATTAGACATTTTACTTCAACTTCAACTTACTTTAGTTCAGTTAGTTGCCAAAGCAGCATTTCTAATTTAACTAGATTCACTTTTTTTAAGATTAAGTTTTTCATCTATTTATTTCAGCTTTATTGTAACAGAATTTATTATAGTTTTATTTTTAGTCAGCAACAATTTTATAATTGTAAAAATAATAAACTAATTATTTTTCATCTAATGTTTATATTTTATTTCAGATTTTTTCAATTAGCTAAAACAATTTTAATAGTTTTTAGTTAGCAACAATTTTTATTACTGTAAAAGTTATTAACTAAATAATAATTAATTTGTATCAATTTTTTCAGATTTATTTAAATTAAGGAAAATTTAAATTATTTGTAATAGTTTTTTAGTTAGCAACAATTTTATAATTGTAAAAATAAATAACAATAATTATTATTTATTATTTTATTTTAATTAAATTTAATTAATTAATAAAAAAATTGTTTTTATTAATTTAATTTAATTTTTAATAGTTTTAGTTAACAATCAACACTGATCCAAGTTCGTGTTTCAACTTTTCACCCAAACAGTATTTGCAATTAAAAATGTGTAATAAAAATATATTTTTCGGTAGACTTTTGGATGATACTGTACATATTTTTCTCTTAACAAAAAGAAAGCAAAACTAATCACTGAAAAAAAAAAAATTGGTTTAGGATTTACTTTGAAACAAATTTCACTCAGAAATCACTAGTAAATCACTTACAAAAAAAAAAAAAAAAAAAAAAAATTGGATAGTAGAAAAAGTGAAATGGTATTGTAATACAAACTCCAATAATCTTAGTTTTTTACACCATATATATGAATTAAAAGCAGATTTCATATCACCCGTATTATCTGCTGCTGTAAGAGTTTCAATCGACGTCCTTGGCCCAAGGTGAGGCCAGCACAGGTTTCGATGGGGTTTTATAATAAGATAAGCCCTTGAGCCGTTTTCATCACACCCTCACCCTCCTCATCTTCATCTCAACAACAGGTGCCAAATCTGAAACTACACCTCTATAGTCTTCATATTGTTATTGTAGCTCCAAAAAAAACAAGCTTTAAGAAGCTTCAGCGCCGGCGTTCCTGAACCGGAAAGGTTAGCTGTGGGTCAAATACATGAACTAACGCCACGAGTTAGTCAATACTGGAAAGTTGCTCTACTCTTCAGGCCTAAAACCCGAGAGCATGGCGTTCCTCCTGCAGCAGATGTTGGGGGACAAACTGAAGAACATGACCGGAGGAAAAGATGAAGCAGAAGAGAAAGGGGACGGGAAGGAGACAGCGGCGTCTAAAGGAATGAGCCGGGAAGAGTTCGAGGAGTATCAGAAACAGCTCATCGAGGAGAAGTGAGTACGACTGCCGTATATCGTGCATTAGCTGTGATTTTGACGGGTCTCGAGCTGAAACTACAGACCGATGGAGAGAGATAAGACACAAAGAAGATTTGTGACACATAAACATTGCCTGATCCATTTAAATGGTCGATAAACTGCGACAACTAATATAAGTTTCAACCTTGACCACACAATGTCCAAATCAAAATAAGCAACAGGCAAAGAACATGTTGTTGTTGTTGCGTGGTTTCTATTTTGATTGCTTACAATAATTGGTGCACAATTCTGTTCCACATTACTGTACACTATGTAACTTTGGGCCATCTGGTGGTTTAAAAACAAAACTGCATGTATTTTGTGGAAGAACATTGTTTTGGTTGCGGATGAATATGATGCTGCACTATAGGTTTAATGCTGCGTTCACACCAAAGGCGAATAGAGCGTCTGGCGCGAGTGATTTCCATGTTAAGGCGAGACACGGCAGGCAAAAACATAGTTTTTTTTTACTGGTCAATTTTGAGATTTTGGGATATTTGTCTTCAATAGCATGTCTTCTTTCAGACTTGTGGTGAAAAAAAGTCCGAAATACACATTTAGGTCTTTATTTTATTACACTTTGTCTGTTTGCGTCTGTAGATTTCTCATAAATTCAACAAAAGTTGGCTTTCTAAATCATCACACACACCGCTGGAAAGCTCTCTCTCTCTCCTGTACAATGCTGGCAGATCCAAATATGGTCATTTCCTTTTTATCAGTAACCAATCGTGAAAGTAAAAGGGCTGAATGCGCAATCTCATTGGCTGATGTTAAATCTTTAAAGCCCGTTTTCTCAAAATGACTTTTCTCTCATTCTCCAAGTCTGAAATCTCCACTTCAGTAGCACCGATATACACCACACTTTCCAGTCTTGTACCTAGTTATATTATGAAGACATTTACAGAGGGATTTGTAAATATATTATTCCTAGCCTGATTTATATAACATTGTATTCCAAAAAACATGGCGAAAATCATTTTTTTAAGGCTATTAACAGTATTTTTTTCCCATCTAATATGTGACCACAATGAAAAAATAATTTTTAACCTGGCTTTATCCAATACCAATTTATACCAATAATAAAATATATGCAAATTAGTGCATATTTAATTAGTGCATATTTAATTAGATATGGCCTAATTTGCATATTTAAACATTAAATTACAGAAAACTTGTAATACATTTTTTTCTCATCTTAATGTAGGTAAATCAACTGGGAATGTTTCATGGTGATATCTTCTAGTCAAAAATGTTACCCTATTCACCTGTAGTGTCTCGCCTTAAGTCAATGTAATGGAGTCAATGGAGGTCCTGCGGCGCGAATGAGGCGTTTAGCGCCTCGTTCGCGCGAATTGAGCATCTGGCGCGAATTATTTTATTTGGTGTTATTACACGTTTGAAGCGAATTCTTGTCTGACGCCTGAGTTGAAAAATCTGAACTTTGGCGTCAGTTCGCGCCGCGTTAACCAATCAGGAGCCTGCTTGCTGCTGTCACATGGTGAAGTGATGTGATAAACGGGGGCAGTCCCGCTTTTCAGTTTATAATGTTGTTTTATATGTTCGGCCTCAATACATTATTTTCGTAATATGACTGAAAGCCTGGTGTGGCACAACAAAGCAAATCTTTTATCACATAAAAACTTGATTTCAATATATGAGACATTCATTTTGTATTGAATGCTATTTATTCCGTATCTAAATCTAGATTATATGAAACATTATCATTCTAATGTAAAGACAACCAACATACTTTAGTGTATTAGAACATACTTCGTGTCTGGACAGTGTTGTGTGAGAAAAAGATCACTGGACAGGTTTATTACTTTCGGAGGCTGGCTCCAGCCTTGTGAATGGGAGTGCTCGGGGCACTTCTATGATAGCATCAAAAATCACTATTTTTAAAACACTAAGAAGGCTCGACACAACATGAAACTGTGCTGGAAGTCTCACCAGAGGCTCGACACATGAACTCCAGCCTTGAGAACAGTGTTTGTGTTCACAGAGTTTACTAAAAAGAAAGGTTTTGAACGACTCACTGTCTCTGTGTCCGCCGGCATTCTGACAGTCAAAAGTAGTCGATCTCCGAATGCGACGTAACATGAGGAGAGTAAAGATGGAAAGCTCCTAAGCTTGTTTCCATATAAACTCACGGATAATTTGTTGTTTTGTCGTTAGTGAAAATCAATATTGACCTTGTATTTGAAAAAGGATCCTCATATAAGAAGCAATGCTAAAATTCAGAGTCGGTTCATTCGCATTCGCATCCCTCGGTTCTCGTCATCTCTGAAAAGCCAAGCTAATGTTGATTCTTGTTTTATTACGAGCTCTGTCTCGATCTCTGTTCTCCAGCAGACTCTCTCTGTCCGGTGTTTGTTTAAAACGGGTGATTCTCCGGAGGTCGGAGATTTAGCGGCTCCATGTCAACTTTTCAACTAACATCCGACACACACACACACACACACACACACACACACACACACACACACACACACACACACCAAACACGTCAAAGCAACACGGATATGCCGAGTCACGCACGCAATTTCCATCCCAACGGGTCTAAAATATAAACTTTAAATATTCTTACCATAGTGAATCAGGGTAAGATAAAAACAGGTTTTGGAAGAAGGATTGATGATTATGTATTGAGAAAAAAAAAAAGAACAAAAAAAAGTGTACCTTTAAGCATAAACTTTTTATTGTTTTTATTGGCTGTGATTTGTTGTGTTGCACAGGGTTTTTGCTCTCAAAGATCATTCATATTGACGGCAATTTAAGCAGCGATAAAGTGTTGAGAGTTAAAATTGACTAATTAACCTTATGCAAATGATGAGTAGCGGCAGAGAGACTGATAGGAGTGTTGGACTTGAAGCGGCAGAGCAGCGAACACACCCAATGAGAGGGCAGACAGTGGATGTCATGTGACCACCTAATATTATATATTTATACACACGCGCATATATATACGTACGTGTGTGTGTGCTTGTATGTATGTATGTATTTATGCATTTATACACACATATATATGATATTTAAAAATATATATTTTAATTAATTGTGATTAATCGATTTGATCGCATCTGATTAATTTATAAAAACAATTAATACATTTTTTACTAGTTGTAAAAATAATTCAAAATAAATACCTACAGTAAGTGTGGTATTTTGGCAGGAACATTGTTACCATCGTATTTTTTGTAACTGTAAAAATAATTAACTGAATGAATAATTAAATCTGAAAATAATTAATAAATTAATAATTAAAACTATAATTCTAAAAAATAATGAAAAAATAAATAACTATAGTAACTATGGTATTTTGACAGTAACGCGGTTACCGTATTATTTTTTGTATAACTGTAAAAACGTAATAATTAAACATAAAAGTTATTAATGAAAAAATTATTAAATAGTTGTCATTGTAAAAATAATTAAGAATAAATAACAATGTGGTATTTTAACAGGAACACACAGTTACCGTAGTATTGTTTGTATAACTGTAAAAACGTAATAATTAAACATAAAAAATGATTTTAAAAACAATTATTAAATAGTTGTCATTGTAAAAATTATTAAGAATAAATAACAATAGTAACTGTGGTATTTTGGCAGGAACACACATTATTAACGTAGTTTTTTTGTAAAACTGTAAAAACTGAAAAATTACTAATAATTATCAACTGATGAGAGAACATTTATTATAGTAACTTTTTAGTAACAATAAATAATAGTACTAATAATAGGATATATATAATCCTAATGATATTATTTATTGTTTCCAAATAGTTACTATAATATGCTATAATGTTTATATAACACAGGTTTCAGTATCGCTCAACACACAGTGATGTTTATAAACATAATGAAATCGTCTTAGTCTGTAATTATTGTCTTATCCTAATTCCCAGTTCCTGTGTCCCGCCGGCCAAAAGTGGGATCAGTCCGTTATAGCCGTCATCGCTGACCTGAGGTCGACTGGTGTCACAGATATATATATGAGGACATGTGACCCTGGATCACAAATGTCGCACGGGTATATTTGTGGCAATAGCCAACAATAAATTATATGGGTCAAAATTATGGATTTTTCTTTTATGCCAAAAATCATTAGGATATTAAGTAAAGATCATGTTCCATGAAGATATTTTGTAAATTTCCTACCGTAAATATATAAAACATGTATTTTTGTGAGTGAATGCTGCACAATCGGGACCATAAATGCACAACTTTAAAGGAGATTTTCTCAATGTTTCGATTTTTTTGCACCCTCAGATTCCAGATGTTCAATAGTCGTATCTCGGCCAAATATTGTCCTATCATAACAAACCACACATCAATAGAAAGCTTATTTATTCAGCTTTCAGATGATGTATACATCTCAATTTCAGAAAAAATTGACCCATGTGACTGGTTTTGTGGTCCAGGGTCACATTCAGTGCTATGCATAAGTTTAGACACCCATGCTAAAGTTGACTAAAAAGAGGAATAAAAAATCATCTTTTGGAAACTGAACTTAATGCCTTAATTAAAAAAATTTGGAAAAATCCAACCTTTAAGGACACCAATTTTCTTTGTGAATGAATAATGTATCATAAATAAATAAATGTTCTTCCTCAAAATACAGGGTGCATAAGTCTGGACACCCCTATGTTAAATTTCCATAGAGGCAGGCAGATTTTTATTTTTAAAGGCCAGTTACTACATGGATCCAGGATACTATGCATCCTGATAAAGTTCCCTTGGCCTTTGGGATTAAAATAGCCCCACATCATCACATAGCCTTCACCATACCTAGAGATTGGCATGGAGTACTTTCCATAAGATCATCTCTCAATGCAAATCAAACTAGCTATTAGGCTAAACCATGCCAATCTCTAGGTATGGTGAAGGCTATGTGATGATTTTAAGGAAGAACATTTATTTATTTACGATACATTATTCATTCACAAAGAAAATTGGTGTCCTTAAAGGTTGGATTTTTCCTATTTTTTTTAATTAAGGCATTAAGTTCAATTTCCAAAAGATGATTTTTTATTCCTCTTTTTAGTCAACTTTAGCATGGGTGTCTAAACTTATGCATAGCACTGTATATGAGGATGTGATATTATTTAAAGCATAAATCTAGCGTGTGGTTTATTCAATGATGTAAAATAACGAGGCTAAAGACTTCAGCCGGATATCTGAAGATCAACAGTGAAAAGAGAAACTGTGAAAGCTGTGACGTCTCGGAAAAAAGACTAGCCTACACACACACACACACACATTAGCGTAATGTTGCTTTGCTCACTATACCTTATCTCTTTATATAACTCCTGACGGCATTAAGTGCAGAACTGGGTCACGAGAGGCCAAATGTGACCCAACCTTTATAATGTGATCTAAACACATCAACCACTAACAGTCCAGCAGAAAATCACCACAGATTTAGAAGAAGATGCTTCTGTCTGTTCGCATGACAAAACATCTGCTATCCTGTATGTTGTTTAAGTGGGTTTGGCGAGTAAGTATTACCGCGTTTACCTTGCTTGACTCTCGATATAAAGCCTGCTCCATATTTTACCCCTAAAGCCCTTTAACCTTCTTAGGCTCCATCCTGCTGGAAACTGGGCTATTATTTCTGTAAGGAACAGTCTGTATATACACACACGTATGAACGATGGCTAATCTCTGTGTGTCAGAGTAATACGGTTGAGAGGGTCAAGACGCTCAGATTGATTGGTTTCATGTAAAACCACTAAACGGCATGTAAATAATAGCTTAATTTCTGCCAGTGTAAATTAGGCTGATCGTGTCAGTGCAGATGGGGTGAGGCTCACAAAAACATGTCTAGGTCATATCTTTATTTTAACTAAATAAAATAAAATGTTTTTAAT
>JAJAQA010000004.1:2965000-3072500 GCA_021464565.1 Rutilus rutilus
AGTGTTGCATCTTGGGTAACATTTTACAATAAGGTTTCATGTGTTAAAATTTGTCAATTTAATTAACATGAACAACACTTCTACTGTATTTATTCATCTTAATCTTAACACTATAAATATTATATTATATGTTTAATTCAGCTTCTGATTACAGTTTTGTTATATGCATTTGAGTTCATCAATCCTTGTTTGTCTCATATGCATAAAGATGCACATGTAAATCTAACCATAAGTTTTAAAGCATTATTTAACCGTCTTATTAACCCTTTAAGAGCTCATCCAGAATGACTGTCCAGCACTTTTTTTTATTCTACATAAATCTATTTACTAAATCTTGATTGAGTGGAGAGCAAAATGTCACTTACATTTTTGATTCCTCATGTTATGGTATGGTTAACCATTGTTTCCAGACTTAACCTTTACATTAACCCTGTAATGAAGTAAACATGACAGGCTGACGACAATCTCAATGTGAAGAAGGGAAAACTGGGACAACACCATCAGCTAATTAACCTTCATTACAAAAGCAACACTAATTAAACAATCCCCTACGGCTGCAGTCACACTGTAAAAAATTTGTAACACTCCCAAATCAAACATTTCAATTGACCGATAACATCTAAATTTTTCAATTGGCCCAAGTGAAAATCTGTACATTTAATTTTTGAATTTACAGAATTTCACTTGGGCCAATTGAAAAATGTAGATGTTATCGGTCAATTGAAATTTTTGATTTGGGAGTGTTACAAATTTTTTACAGTGCAAAGGGTTCACTTATTTATTTTGTTTAGAGATCTTATTGGTTTCACTTAGCATTGCCCTTAAGAAGCTACAAACAATAAGTACAGGTCTCACGTAGCCAGACTGACGGCAGAAGGTCTGGACTCTATCGCAGCTTTTCTTGGCCAAGTATAGGACTGTTTGACTGACATGTAACGCAACCAATCACAGTTCGTTTTGTTCCGCATCATGTTTAGGGCCGTGACAATATAATGTCGATATCCCTACAATAACACACAAGCATGCATCTAATAAATAATTCATTCAAGGCAAGTTTACTGCAACAATGGAGCCGCGAACTTCACATACTTGTGAAAATCCAGCGTTTAGTTGATCCTGGTAAGCGCTGGCGTCACGGCATTTGTTTCCAGGCGGACCGATAAAGAACGCGACACCAGAGCCCGTCTACGGAGAGCCTGGCCACTCCCTATTAAGTCCTATTGTACCGAATTTTGGTTGTAGTTCCACCAGAGTCCACTGGGGGCGATCGCCCATGAGTGCACAATGAATGGGAGTCTATGGCGCTAGACGGCTAAATTTGTCTCTTTCACCCGATTGCCGTTGAGAAATCTCAGATTTGATTGTAGTTTTGCAAGTTCAACATGGGTTATAAGTCGAAAGTTGAATGAACGAGTACTTATGTCCTTTCGATTTCTTACAGGTTGAGTTGTTGTTGCCCATAACACGCTAGCATTCTGCTAATGAACGCTGATTGGTCAGTGAAGGACTGATTACGAGCAGAGATACCGCTTGATGGCATCGTGTGTGTGTGTGTGTGTGTATTTTCGGCGTGGTCTTTTAAAACAACAAAACAAAAACTCTTCTAGCATGTGTATTTACCTGTATCAGCTGTGTTGTCGATGCCTCGAGAGAAAAGAAAGTGCAGAGCGCGAAAGCACCAAAGTGACTGAAGGATTGCCGTAAAGCAGCATCTCTGGTCGTACGATGTGTATGACGTCATTGACATTTTAAAAGGCTTTTTAAAGCAAATAAGTGACTCTAAAAAATCGAACACCCAGCAATGTGTAATTTCTTTGCATCTCCTTTCGAATACAACATTCAAAATACTAGACAAAAAAATTATATCCTGACAAAAGTGGATTTTGAGGGGTATAGCGCCATAGACCTCCATTCATTCTGCACTCGTCCTGTGAGCGCCCTCATATGGAGCCAGAGTGGAACTGCAACCAGTTCAGAAGCCGGAAGTTTACTGAGAGTGGAAGGTCTCCCGGACATCCTGTAGAATTCAACCAATCAGATCGCGACTTCGAAACTCCGGAAGTGTTTCCAGAAAAGTGTGCCATATGTATCAGACGTTCAGCCAACGGTCCGTGGGCGTGACGTCTGAGGCTGAGACTAACTTCACCCTAAACATCGTATTTAGAAAGTTTAAAAATAAAAGGGCGGGGCCTGGTTGAGTTAGTTAGTAGTGTGTTGAAACTGACGGATATGAAAAGGGGCGGGACATTTCCCAAACACACTTGAAGCGCTCGACCAATCACAACACACTGCTCCAGCCGACCAATCAGAGCACAGTGTGCTTTTCAGAAGGAGGGGCTTCATAGAGACAGGAACTAAACAGAGCATTACTGACTATAATCAACATTCAAGAATGAAAACCTGTTCTAGTAGAGCCAAAAACAACATCAAGTCTTTGTAAAAGGACATAATAGGTCTTCTTTAAGAATCAAGCACATGTAAACTTTGTGTAAATTCAGTTATTTTGTCTTGTGGACTATATGTAAACATCTGTTATGTGAAATGTGAGATTATTCAAGGCAGTACTAAATAAAAACAACATGGAATTTTTATGATCCCTCTCATTTTGTTTAAACGTATAAACAATTTGCAGATTCTTCAAGGTGTACATATTTAAACTTATGACTGCAACTATAAAAACTTTTAAGAACTATTGAAATGTAATTTAAAGGAATGGTTCGCATTAAAATGTAAATTATGTCATCGTTTACACTGCATTCAAACGTGAGACTTGTATAGTGCACAAGTCACATGAACACTTATGGTGCTTTTTTTAATCGTTTTTGACGCTAAAATCAAAACATTTTGAGGCTGAGTAAATGATGACATAATTAGTAGGCTTAATAGTGTAGAACGTCCCTTTATGATCAACCCAGTACTCGTTTAAAACAGACAACGAGATAACTGAACATTAAAAGAGCACTGCAGGGTTTACTTCAGGAATACCTTCACCTTTTCTTCATCCTCAAATGTTAGCATGATGAACAGGAGTCTCTTCTTCACATCGGACAGAAGATTATCTGTTCTATCCCTTCTCTGCATCTGCAATCACAACACAGCCTAAGAATAGATAACCACAGACACTGGATTGCTTACTTAGCATAGCTTCATAAACTTTCTGTAGATAAAGGCAAGCATTAGTTCTGTGAATAGACAAGAGTTGCTTAATTAGCCGTGTGCTTCTACAGAAAAATACTTTTTTTTGTATGAAATATAGCTACCAGCTGCTCCAAATCATTCGTGTGAAAAGCTCTTTAACCATCGAAAGAAAGGCTTCAGCAAAAAGAATGTTTGAACATGAAGAATAAAGTATTACCATGTTTTTTGGACAAGGGTGAACTATAAAATGTTCACAACCATTTTACTTCCATAATAATAAATGTATGCGAATGCAACAGATTGTTCGCTTTGTTTATTCGTGTCTCATTTACTTCTACAATGAGACACATTTGCGAATGCACCAGATTATTTGCTTTGGATAAAAAGGAGCTAAAAGGAGTAGAATTCAGAAACTCTTGTTATTAGCGACACCGCTGGCCGTTAAGTGAATTGCAGCCAAAAACTAAAAGGGGTCATCGGATGCAAAATTCACTTTTATATGGTGTTTATAAATGTGTCTTTGCAGTGTGTGCACACAACCACCATACAATGAAAAAAATCCATTCACTCCTTTTTTTTAATCCTCAAAAACACAACCAAAGTAGCCTATGTTACAAACTTTACATGAATAAGACCCTAAAAGAATCATACCAACTTGTGTAAAATGGGCATCCGATGACCATAACGTACAACAACTGAACATGATTTAATGGCCCGATATAGGCTACTAATGGCAAAGTTATTTTTCGTTCTTTGCTTAGAAGTAAAAAGAAATTGAAATACCTTTGCAGCGATAATCGAACATCCAGACGCCGTTTACACTGTGACTTTTAGATTAATATAATGTGCCTCTCAATAACAAAATAAACAGCGGTGAGAATAAAGCAGCAGTCCAGAAAGCATGATCATATCGATGTCGATATGTTTACACCAGCTCTTCACTGACATCATGTCGACAGATGAGGTAGGCTAATTAAAATTACACTGTTATGATAGTTGAATATACTAGACTCTTCTATAATAGTCTTACATAGCCAGAACTATACTCTAGTAACTAGTTCTTCTGGCTATGTAAGACTATACTGAATTAATACATTTTCTTTGCATGACACATTGACATTACAGTAGGCACTTTCGGCATTATCCTGAACTGTATTCATGTGTTATAGAAAGAAAGGAAGTCTCTCGGGAGCGCGCGTAACCGTCACATCCTTTTGATTTTCCCGGCAAAAGCGTCCCAACCTAGCGGCTAGCCTACTTTACAAAAAATCATGCTTAATTCGGAGCCGCATACTCTTACTACTTTTACCATATCTTTTTATGGAAGAAATTGTAATGGTATTATGCTAGCTGTTCCGAATTCAGCGTCAGCCTACAGACTTTCAGAAGTCAGGGAATGTCACGTGTTCAAAATGTACAAAACTTATATAATAAGCGAGTAGGCCTACATCATTAATCCGTTTTCAAAACCGTGTTTTTGTCTTGTCCTGAATCACTACAGAACACCTATAATAAGTGTTTATAATGGGGCTATTTTAGACCGGTCAGGTCGCCACCGCTGCAGTATCTGTGTGAGTTTGTTGTCATAGACATAAACAGAGAGAATAGCTCTGGCTACAATGTTCTTCCGCAAGACACATGCAGTTCTGCTGTGTTTATTAAGCTAGAATTTTACTTATAACGTGTTAAATATGGATATTTTTCTTACACAAACTCATCGTTTTGCTTCAGAAGGCCTTTGTTAACCCCTCGGAGCCGCGTGGAGAACTTTTATGATGGATAGATTCACTTTTATAATCTTTAAACTGATGGTTGCAATTCACTGCCATTATAAAGCTCGCAAGCGTCAGGGTGTTTATTAATATAACTCCGACTGTATTCGTCTGAATGAAGAAAGTCGTATACACCTAGGATGGCTTGGGGGCGAGTAAATCATGGGTAAGTAAAATCATTTTAAAGTGAACTACTCCTTTAACCGCTAGAGCGCCAAAAGTTACGGACTGCAGCTTTACCTTTCGTTACAAGTTGTTCACACATTGGCAATAAAAGAGTAATACACGGAAACTCTTACATATAGCCCCGTTTAAAGTGTCCGTTAAACACCGATTAGCATTAAGCTTTGGTAGTATTTTCCCGGTAGTATTTTGGAGTGACGTGCTTCCCTCCCTCATGTCCCACTGAGACGAGAGATTTCTGTATTGTGTGTCTGGAAAAAAAACTGAGATGACGCAAAAATCTTCATTTAGCTCATCAGAGGCTCTTTTGTCCAGAGGCGAGAGACTCCAGCCAGTAGGAGGAGCTCGTCCCGTATGTGTTCAACCCGCCCATAGGGGGATCTCACGATAAAACGCTGTCTTTTCAGTTTCCAGTCGACTAGTAGCCTAGCTGTATCATTTCTCCCGATACTGCCCTCTGTAACCGGTAGGCGTGGCTTGGGAGTGTCCTCGTAGGGCAGCGAAGCAAGTGCATTCTGGGAGTTGTAGTCTTTCATCCACATGAGCCAAAAATACATTTTCTGGCTTTTCTCAGTCTAGAAGGCACCAACTTCTATATAATTTCACATTTCTACTACATAAATGACCCAATTTAAATACACATTCATCTTTCCAGCGGTGAAATATCCCTTTAAACGAGTAAATGTATCCAACAAGAAATACTGACCCCGCTGTCACTTTCATTGATGAAACGAGCTGATGTAATCTCGGAGAGCAGTGGGTGTATGGAAGGATGGAGTAGGCGGAGTTAATTAGCACATAAAGACTAAGCGGTAGATTAATCCTACTGTAACACCAAAGCATGTCAGTGTCTTATTGGGATTTGACGTCATCAACAACCTAAAATACACACACAAAATCCATTTGGCAGGCATTAGCAAAGCTACTTGACGGGAAACACCCACGCAAAATAAAACATAAATCATCAAAAGCATGCGTGTGATTTAAATACATGGCATGAGTTGGCTCTTGGTTTAATTTGATTTTCAGGAATAACAGGATTAGTTTCCCTGCTCTCATTCTTGTCCTTGTGTCAGATCAACAAAAGCAAACAAACTCGTCATGCTGATGCAGATCTACAGGTGTACTGTAAAACTGTGGAGTGAAACACTTACTGTACACTATCTACTGTATACTGGGTACTGCTTTTTTATTTTAAGTAGTATGTGAAACACATATTATGTAACATTTCAAAAAGTATGTTACGTTAGCGAGTGGCATCCACACTGCAAAAAATGATTCTTACTCAGTGTTTTTGTCATGTTTTCCTGTTCAAATATCTAATCATTCTTAAATCAAGATACATTTACTTAAGGAGCAAAAATGACGTAAGATATTGAGAAAATTTTTGTTAAAACACAAACAAATATCCGCCAATGAGGTTACGAATAATAATCATGTTTTCCCTTTGAAATAAGATTATTTTTCTGACCCCATTGGCAGATATTTGTTCTTGTTTTAAGCATAAACTCACTTCATTTTTATCTTTTATTCCCCCCAGAAAGGATAAATTGAAAAGATAGATATTTGTGCTAGAAAACAAGGCAAAAAGGAAGATTTTTTTTTTTTTTTTTTTTGCAGTGCAGGTGTAATTTTTGAAACCAATATGTTTGCTTTGCATTTTTATTCAATTTTGTGCCAATGTCAACATCAACTCATGAAAGTCAAATCAAATAATCAGTCAGTTTTTATTAATGACACTGAAAATGAAGGTCAAGTTGAGCATATTGCATTATGGGATACAGTATCCTATCTATCTATCTATCTATCTATCTATCTATCTATCTATCTATCTATCTATCTATCTATCTATCTATCTATCTATCTATCTATCTATCTATCTATCTATCTATCTATCTATCTATCTATCTATCTATGTCTCTAGCTATCTGTCGTTCTATCTACTATCTATCTATCTATCTATCTATCTATCTATCTATCTATCTATCTATCTATCTGTCGTTCTATCTATCTATCTATCTATCTATCTATCTATCTATCTATCTATCTATCTATCTGTCATTCTATCTATCTATCTATCTATCTATCTATCTATCTATCTATCTATCTATCTATCTATCTATCTGTCGTTCTATCTATATCTATCTATCTGTCGTTCTATCTATCTGTCTATCTGTCGTTCTATCTATCTTTCTATCTATCTATCTATCTATCTATCTATCTATCTATCTATCTATCTATCTATCTGTCATTATATCTATCTATCTATCTATCTATCTATCTATCTATCTATCTATCTATCTATCTATCTATCTATCTATCTATCTATCTATCTGTCGTTCTATCTATCTCTCTGTCGTTCTATCTATCTATCTACCTATCTATCTGTCGTTCTATCTATCTATGTCTCTATCTATCTATCTATCAGTCTATCTATCTATCTATCTATCTATCTATCTATCTGTCGTTCTATCTATCTATCTATTTATCTGTCGTTCTATCTATCTATCTATCTATCTATCTATCTATCTATCTATCTATCTATCTATCTATCTATGTCTCTAGCTATCTGTCGTTCTATCTACTATCTATCTATCTATCTATCTATCTATCTGTCGTTCTATCTATCTATCTATCTATCTATCTGTCGTTCTATCTATATCTATCTATCTGTCGTTCTATCTATCTATCTATCTATCTATCTATCTATCTGTCGTTCTATCTATCTATCTATCTATCTATCTATCTATCTATCTATCTATCTATCTATCTATCTATCTGTCGTTCTATCTATCTATCTATCTATCTATCTATCTATCTATCTATCTATCTGTCGTTCTATCTATATCTATCTATCTGTCGTTCTATCTATCTATCTATCTGTCGTTCTATCTATCTATCTATCTATCTATCTATCTATCTATCTATCTATCTATCTATCTATCTATCTATCTATCTATCTATCTATCTATCTATCATTCTATCTATCTATCTATCTATCTATCTATCTATCTGTCGTTCTATCTATCTATCTATCTATCTATCTATCTATCTATCTGTCATTCTATCTATGTCTCTATCTATCTATCTATCTGTCGTTCTATCTATCTATCTATCTATCTATCTGTCATTCTATGTCTCTATCTATCTATCTATCTGTCGTTCTATCTATCTATCTATCTATCTATCTATCTATCTATCTATCTATCTATCTATCTATCTATCTATCTATCTATCATTCTATCTATCTATCTATCTATCTATCTATCTATCTATCTATCTATCTATCTATCTGTCGTTCTATCTATCTATCTATCTATCTGTCATTCTATCTATGTCTCTATCTATCTATCTATCTGTCGTTCTATCTATCTATCTGTCGTTCTATCTATCTATCTATCTATCTATCTATCTATCTATCTATCTATCTATCTATCTATCTATCTATCTATCTATCTATCTATCTATCTATCTATCTATCTATCTATCTATATGTCATTCTATCTATGTCTCTATCTATCAGTCTATCTATCAGTCTATCTATCAGTCTATCTGTCGTTCTATCTATCTATCTATCTATCTATCTATCTATTTATCATTCTATCTATCATTCTATCTATCTATCTATCTGTCATTCTATCTATCTGTCATTCTATCTATGTCTCTATCTATCTATCTATCTATCTATCTATCTATCTATCTATCTATCTATCTATCTGTCGTTCTATCTATCTGTCATTCTATCTATGTCTCTATCTATCTATCTATCTATCTATCTGTCGTTCTATCTATCTCTCTGTCGTTCTATCTATCTATCTATCTACCTATCTATCTGTCGTTCTATCTATCTATGTCTCTATCTATCTATCTATCTATCTATCTATCTATCTATCTATCTATCTATCTGACGTTCTATCTATCTATTTATCTGTCGTTCTATCTATGTATCTATGTATCTATCTGTCGTTCTATCTATCTATCTATCTATCTATCTATCTATCTATCTATCTATCTATCTATCTATCTATCTATCTATCTATCTATATGTCTGTCGTTCAATCTATCTATCTTTCTTTCCTTCTTTCTTTCCTTCTTTCCATTCCCCCCGTCCTATGGTAAGCTGACACAGCTCCTTCAAGCGTTATCTGCTTTGTCACTAATAGGATCTGCGAGGCTTAAATTGTCTTCTGATAAAACTAAGGAGCTTGATAGCTACACTGCACCTCTTAGCTAATTTGCTCTCAATTAGGATAATGAGGAAACAAGCAAAGAAGGGCAGCCTTAATATTTTAACGTGATAAAATGATTATTAGCCTCTTCACTCAGTTAGCTAAGCCAACTATCAATCGCGTTTGCCGCTGTGATTTCTGACAGATAAACGTTGACAGATAATTAAATATTGGAGAAAAGAGCGAGCGTATAACAGTATACTGTTGGAAAATAAAAAAACAAGAGATTGGTTGAAGTGCACATGAGATGCAGTCTTCAATTCTACATGATTAATTGAATCTGTTGTAAAATTAATAAATTAAAAATACATTTTAATGTCCTAAAGGGTCACTCACACACTCACACACACACACACCAACTAAGCTTCAATCTAAGGAAGTTATAATACACCTCAGTTTTCTCAAATATCAAAAAATTCTTAAATCAAAATGCATTTACAATAATTTTGCATCTCAATATGCGATAAATCAAACAGAATTCTGGTCACTTCAAATACAGGGAGATTTTACATTAAACAGGACAGTTTGCAACCCAATTTATCATCTTTCATGCTAATTTCAACGATTGCCATGGTTTTATCATGTACAATATTTAATGAAATAAACATATTTCTCTATCTTGTGTAGTCTCAAACAGTAGCCCAACAACACCAAGGTTTGATTCCCAGCGAATGCATGAACTAATAAAATGTAAATCTTCAATGCAATGTAAGTGGCTTTGAATAAAAGCATCTCCAAAATGCATAATTGTACAAATAAAGACTAAAGACATCCTTGAAAACATCTGAACTACAGCTAGATAAGTTACATGCATGAAAACAATGACACATTTTCACATGCAGTTAATCACTCGCTAAAGAAAGACACAGGTTCAGGTTAGAGTTCAGGTTTACAGGGTAAATATAACAGGCTGGACTCACACGTCACGTCCAGACGCCGTTCCTCAGTTACACAGGTCAGATCATTGCTTGTGTGAAAACTATTATTGTGAAACAACATGCAAAACCTTAAGTAAATGAAAAACATAATAGAAACGCAGAATTACCTTTGTCAACAAGATTTATTCAATGCAAAAAAAAGAAAGAAATGCATTATGCAAAAGAAAGACCAAACATAATTCAGTTGGTAAATACAATGATTAAATGTACAATTTAAAAATGCATATGAAGAATGCATGAGCTGAACTGATATCATAACACTGTGTATCTTAAATGCAAAGTTAGTTGCTTTGGATAAAAAATGTAAACAATACAATAATGAATCAATTTGATATCCGCAGAAATGCTGTGAGTTCCTGTTCTGCATGTGTAGTGTGGCATTACAGGCCTTTCACTGATGCCCAGATGGCCCAAAAGCCTCTTTTATAAGAAAAATCCCACTACTAGAGAGAGACCTACCGGGGGTTTGTCCGAAAATCCTAGAGTTGATCAGTGTAAAGTCTGTAATTGGCTCGTCTGGAAAATGATTTGGCCCTACATTTGCACTGCAACTCACTTGAAGTCAGACGTTTTTTTTTGTTTAGACTCGAGCACTGGAACGGAAATAAAGCATTCTTGTCTTTTGCCTCCTGTTTTTTAAGCTGAGGTCAAACTGACAACAGGCTCAGGGTCCATTAAGTGGGCGCTGTCAGTGTGTGTTATCACTGATCGTCCTGCACGCTTCACAAAACCTGCAATCACATGCTCAAATCACACTCCCAGTGTACAGTACTGGCCAAGAGTGATGTCCGGAGGGGATGGTCATGTTTTTTATTCATTTTTAATGACTAAATAGGAGGAAAATATAAAATTTTTGAAAATAATATTTTAAATATGAGGGAAGGAAAAAACACAAAATATTTATTTGCCAAAATATTTTTTTGGTTCTCTCTTGTTTTTGCATGTGTTCATAATTTCTTTGTATGACAGCCTGGCCAAAAATTATGTCGGCACAATTTGGCATGTTTTATTGCGTAATCACAAATAATTAACTGAAAGCACAACGCAAAATCTTTCACAAATTCATTTTTAATAATATTTTAATAAAAGGGTGAAGATATCCATTATCCAAGGCCAGACATCTTAAAAAATTAACCGGAAGTCTTAAACTTAAATTTCTTTAAGTTTTTCAATATTTTAACCGTTATTGCCCAATACTAGGGGTAAGTTGTCACACCTGAACCTGCCCGGTTCATCATAGACGAATTAACATCATAAACCAGTCCATCATAGGATTTACAGCATCATCTAAACAGGAAAAAAAATGAAATACAATGCAATTCATGAAAGAGAAGAAATGTAAAAGGTAATAAAGACTTTACAATAAGGTCTCATTAGTCAACGTCAGTTAATGCATTAAATATGGACTATAATGAGTAATTAATTTGTCTCAGTATTAATTAATCTTGGTTAACGTTAGTTGATAAAAATACAGCTGGTCATTGTTAGTTCATGTTAGATCAAGTCCATTAAATAATATTAACAGATACAACTTTTGCTTTTAATAATGTATTGATAAGTGTTGAAATTAAGAATTATTTATACATTTAGAATTATTTTACATTGTTAGTTCATGTTAACTAATGAGGTTAACTATAATGAGGTTAACTAATGTTGAACCTTACTGTAAAGTGTTGCAAATGAATCATGTGAAATGACAACCAGAAAGTTATGAATAATATTTGTCTTGTGAACAAAGTTGAGCATTTCTGATCAAATCTAGATTATTTAGTGATTCTTACCTTAATATATTCATCAGTGTGGTTTTATATTGTCACCGCCAGCTATATCTGTAATAAAATCACATGATATAATCATATAAACATTCAGAGTCAATATAAAAAGGCATTTTGGACCATGAAGAGTCCCATCCTGCTGAAAATATCCAAAAATATTAATCAATGAATGGAAGGTATTAATATTTCAAGGGAAAATAGACATATTATCCCTCCCTTCATTCTGGAGATCCTAATTGGTCATCCAAGGCTTCTTAAACTTATCTTTAGATTTCATTAAAGCCGGGGAAAATCTCCAGAAGATTCAGTAGTCTCATTAAGAGGAGGGTTGATCTCTGTGCCAGTCAGTCTCAGGAGTATTAACCGGGACAACTGGCTTAAAACAAGCCATCGCATCCGAGACGTTCCCGTTCTGAAGCGACACAAGCCACCGTTAACATGCAAAGCCACGTTTAAAACAATTAATGAAGAGTCTGGGCAGTTTGTTTGGCAATTTAAGGTCAAGCTTGGCATCGTTTGATGAGGTCAGTTCCGAGTCTAATGAGCTACACGGGGTCAGTTTAGAGTAATTAAGGCCAGGTAAAGACGATCTGTCAGTCAGTCAATCTATCTTCCAGATAAGCTCCAACTTTGAACATCAGTGATGAATCTTTTCATATTGAGAACTCCATATGGAAATTTCAATTGTTCAATGGAGTGAATTTACAGTAATGTCAAAACCACATACACTACCGTTCAAAAGTTTGGGGTCAGTAAGATTTTTAATGGCTGCATTTACAGTGCTATGCATAAGTTTAGGCAACCATGCTAAAGTTGACTAAAAAGAGGAATAAAAAATCATATTTTGCAAATTTAACTTAATGCCTTATTTTAAAAAATTAGGAAAAATCCAACCTTTAAGGACACCAATTTTCTTTGTGAATGAATAATGTATCGTAAATAAATAAATGTTCTTCCTTAAAAAACAGGGTGCATAAGTTTGGGCACCACTATGTTAAATTCCCATAGAGGCAGGCAGATTTTTATTTTTAAGTATTTTTTTTTTTTTTTTTTTAGGATACTATGCATCCTGATAAAGTTCCATTGGCCTTTGGAATTAAAATAGCCCCACATCATCACATAGCCTTCACCATACCTAGAGATTGGCATGGAGTACTTTCCATAAGATCATCTCTCAATGCAAATCAAACTAGCTATTAGGCTAACTGAAATAAAATCATGCCAATCTCTAGGTATAGTGAAGGCTATGTGATGATGTGGGGCTATTTTAATTCCAAAGGCCAAGGGAACTTTATCAGGATGCATAGTATCCTAAAAAAATAAATAAAAAAAAATACTTAAAAATAAAAATCTGCCTGCCTCTATGGGAATTTAACATAGTGGTGCCCAAACTTATGCACCCTGTTTTTTAAGGAAGAACATTTATTTATTTACGATACATTATTCATTCACAAAGAAAATTGGTGTCCTTAAAGGTTGGATTTTTCCTAATTTTTTAAAATAAGGCATTAAGTTAAATTTGCAAAATATGATTTTTTATTCCTCTTTTTAGTCAACTTTAGCATGGTTGCCTAAACTTATGCATAGCACTGTATTTGATAAAAAAAAAAAAAAACAGTAATATTATGACAATTTAAAATGACTGTTTTCTATTTTAATATATTTTAAACTGTAATTTATTCCTGTGATCAAAGCATCATTACTCCAGTCTTCAGTGTCACATGATCCTTCAGAAATCACTCTAATATGATGATTTCATGCTCAAGAAACATTTATGATTATTATCAATGTTGAAAACAGTTATTTACATTTTTATTTCAGGATTCTTTGATGAATAGAAAGTTCAAAAGAACAGCATTTATCTGAAACCTAAAGCTTTTGTAACATTAAACACTGCCGTTCAAAAGTTTGGGGTCAGTAAGAATTTTTATTTTATTTTTGGGGGAAAGAAATAAAATAAATCAATACTTTTATTCATCAAGGATGAGTTAAACTGATCAAAAGTTACAGTAAAGACATTTATAATGTTAGAAAATATTCTATTTTAAATAAATGCTGTTCTTTTGAACTTTCTATTCATCAAAACATTTTGAAAGAAAATGTGTACACAACCGTTTTCAACATAATAATGAATGTTTCTTGAGCATCAAATCATCATATTAGAGTGATTTCTGAAGGATCATGTGACACTGAAGACTGGAGTAATGATGCTGAAAATTCAGCTTTGATCACAGGAATAAATTACACTTTACTGTATATTCACATAGAAAACAGCTGTTTTTAAATTGTCATAATATTTCACAATATTACTGTTTTTTTCTTTTTTTTAATCAAATAAATGCAGCCTTGGTGAGCAGAAGATACTTCTTTTAAAAACATAAAAAAATCTTACTGACACCAAACTTTTGAACGGTAGTGTGTATATATATATATATATTTTCAAACCAAGTGGCAACCTTCCAGTTTCTCTCTTGAATCCAACACAGAACTGAGTTAAACTGCAATTCATCGACTTGCCACTAGAGACCGGCTGCAAAAGAGAGTCAATCCCATAGACCCCCATGTTAAACTGCCCAACTTTACCTCAGAAAAAAACGTTTATAACCTGTTACGAAAAGTGGTTTTGGTGTATATAGCTAATTTTGCCCTTCATGACGACTGTGAGGGGGGTGAATTTTTTTATAACTCATCGGTTTAAATTATATTAAGCTTTAAAGTTCTGCATAATTAAGGGCGTGGCCACTTGAGTGACAGGTGGATTGCCGCTGATGTCACTTCTAGCCGTTTGTCTGCTATCTGTTAGCGTCACATCACCTCCGCTAATCCGCCTCTTTGACCATTTTCGTTTATCCGGGAGTGACGCGCTGTCAAGATGGCGACGGCCGGCTCCGCCCACTTTGGGCTTCAAAAATGCTCTTTAGAAACCAACGGGTGACGTCACGGACACTATGTACATTGTTTTATACAGTCTATAATACAAACCCACATTATGACCACCTGCCTAATATGCTGTTGGTAGACGGTAACAGATCCTTCAAGTCCTGTAGGTTGCGAGGTGGAGCCACTGTAGATCGAACTTGTTGGTCCAGCACATCCCAGAGATGCTCAACTGGACTGAAATCTGGGGAGTTTAACTCTTCATCGTGTTCCTCGAACCATTCCTGATGAGTGTGTGCATTATCCTGCTGAATTTATGTGCATAACTTGCATGCATATAATGTATAAAGATGTTTATTTGCAGTTTTACTTCAAATTTTATTTGCAAATGAAGCAATGAGCAAACACACACCAATGAACCAAAACATTATGACCACCTGTATAATATGCTGTTGGACTCTACAAACCATTCCTGATCAGTGTGTGCATTATCCTGCAGAAAGAGCCTCTTCCATCAGGGAACACCAGTGTCATGAAGGGCTGAACCTGCTCTGCAACAGTGTTTAGGTCGGTGGCACGTGTCAAATTTACGTCCACATGGATATCCAGACCCAGGGTTTCCCAGAACATCACACTCCCTCCACCGGCTCGTCGTCGTCCCACAGGGATCCTGGCGCATCACTTTATCAGGTAAACGGGGCACATACATGGCCGTCCACGTGATGTAAAAGAAAACAGGACTCATCGGACCAGACGACCTTCTTCCACTCCTCCAAGGTCCAGTTCTGACGCTCGCGTGACGATTGTAGGCTCTTTCACAAGTGGACAGGTTCATCACAGGCGCTCTGATTGGTCTTCTGTGTGTGTGACACATTCCTCCTATAACCATCATTAAAGTTTGTGTGGCTTGTGCCACAGTAGAGCTTCTGTTGGCTCGGACCAGACGGGATAGTCTTCATTGCCGTCATGCATCGATGAGTCTTCGGCGTCCAACACCCTGTCGCCGGTTTGTGGTTTATTCCTCCTCAGACACTGCTGGTAAATCCTCATCACTGCTGACCGCACAAACCTTGCCGATTCAGAGATGCTCAGACCCAGTCGCCTTGCCATAACAATGTGGCCCAAGTCAAAGTCACTGAGATCTTTATTCCTGCCCATTTCTGCTCATCAAACATGTTCATTACGAGAACTGAGTGTTTGCTCACCATCTGATCTACCCAGACCTTAATATGTGGCCTTGTTAGGAGATGATCAACGATATATATATATATATATATATATATATACACACTACCGTTCACAAGTTTGGGGTCAGTAAGATTTTTTTTTTTTTTTTTTGGAAAGAAGTTAAAGAAATTAATACTTTTATTCATCAAGGACACATTAAATTGATCAAAAGTGACAGTAAAGACATTTATAATGTTACAAAAGATTCTATTTCAAATAAATGTGGTTCTTTTGAACTTTCTATTCATCAAAGAATCCTGAGAAATAAAATGTATGATGATTTCCACAGAAATCTGAACTGTTTTCAACACTGATAATAATCATAAATGTTTCTTGATCATTAAATCATCATATTAGAGTGATTTCTGAAGGATCATGTGACACTGAAGACTGGAGTAATGATGCTGAACATTCAGCTTTGATCACAGGAATAAATTACACTTTACTGTATATTCACATAGAAAACAGCTGTTTTACACTGGAATAATATTTCAAAATTTTTACTGTATTTTTAATCAAATAAACACAGCTTTGGTGAGCAGAAGAGACTCTTTTAAAAACATTAAAAATCTTAGCGACCCCAAACTTGTGAACGGCAGTGTATATATACACACATATATATATATATATTCAATGTGACATTCAAACAAGTGTCTTTCTTGCAATAAAATGTATATACAGTACCAGTCAAAAGTTTGGAAACACTACTATTTTTAATGCTTTTGCAAGAAGTCTCTTATGCTCATCAAGCCTGCAGTTAAAAAAAAAAAAAAAAAAAAAAAAAAATGAAATATTATTACAATTTAAAATAATGGTTCTCTTTTTTAATATACTTTAAAATGTAATTTATTTTTGTGATGCAAAGCTGAATTTTCATCGGCAAGTACTCCAGTCTTTGGTGTCTTATGATCCTTCAGAAATCATTCTAATATGCTGATTTATGATCAATGTTGGAAACAGTTGTGCTGCTTAATATTTTTTTTATAACCTGAGATACTTTTTTCAGGATTATTTGATGAATAAAAAGTTAAAAAGAACTGTATTTATTTAGAATAGAAATCTTTTGTAACAATATACACTACCGTTCAAAAGTTTGGGAACAATAACTTTTTTTTTTTTTTTAAGAAATTAGTACTTTAATTCAACAAGGATGCGTTAAATTGATAAAAGGTGATGGTAACGATTTATATTGTTAGAAATGTTTTTATTTTGAATAAATGCTGTTTTTATGAATAAATGCTGTTAACGTTTTACTCATCAATGAATCCTGAAAAAAGTATTCCAAAAAAATATATTAAACAGCACAACTGTTTCCATAATTGATAATAAGTGAGTATCAAATCAGCATATTAGAATGATTTCTGAAGGATCATAAGACACCAAAGACTGGAGTACTTGCTGATGAAAATTCAGCTTTGCATCACAAAAATAAATTACATTTTAAAGTATATTAAAAAAGAGAACCATTATTTTAAATTGTAATAATATTTCATAATATTACTGTTTTTTTTGTTTTTGTTTGTTTTTTTTAACTGCAGGCTTGATGAGCATAAGAGACTTCTTTCAAAAACATTAAAAATAGTAGTGTTTCCAAACTTTTGACTGGTACTGTATATATACATTTTATTGCAAGAAAGACACTTGTTTGAATGTCACACTGAATTAGATTATATTTGTTGAGATATGTATGTCACTAACTCTGCACAAAGCAAACAAAAAAGCAATAATAAAACTACAATGACTTACACTGTTTTAAAAATGACCTGTTTGGGTTGTCAGCAGTACAACAGTGTGTCTCCACGTACGCCTGTTTATGTTGATCATTTCTGTGAAGCACTGAAGGCATTTGGCTGCACAAGAAAAACACATCTTAATACATGGTGTGTCGTCTTTGTTAAGTTGGGGATTAAAGGACACTTTCAGTAGGTCGCCATTATAATTTAGACAAAAGAGTGTTGAAAGGAGGTTCTGTCGGTGCTTCATTAGCGCAGGCCTCCCTCTGTGGCCAAACCACAGCCAGCGTTTAGTGCAATTACCCAGCAGAGAACAACTGTCAATCATCCTTAAAGGGGAAGGATTCCCATTATTAAACCTCTTAAGTCTTTTCCTCTCGCCACCGGCTCTCTGCACGTCAGGCCAGTTTTCATGGCTTCATCCTAAAGATCAAGACCTCCATATGCTCCATATGCTCCGGGAATGGGATATATCTGAGTGCTTCGGAATTTCGCCTCACTTTTGGGACTTTTTGGGGAGCCGTTAACGGTCATTTTTTACGGCACCATCTTAACAAGGTGCACTGTGGGTAAAAAAGTTGCGGTCTGTCATTTTGCTGGGATGCTTGGATGCAACAGCCTTGTGTGACTCTGATGAGACGTAAAGTCGAAGAAAAAGGTGCGTTTTTATGATTTAAAACTTCCTAGATTCATTTCGATTTGATTTACCTTTAAAATGCATCATTATTAGGTGAAACTAGGCAACTAAGACTCAATTATTTAATTATATTTGTATATTTAAAACATGCACATTTTAACGTGCTACATGCAGTACTTTTGGTTGAATGCACTGATTGTCTATTAATTAATGATCTGATTGAAAGTCTATATGCATATACAGTAGGTAGAAACTAAGTAAAGTAATATATAGCATGTTAAATAGCATTACTGCCCACAAACTTTTCAGATATTTCTAAAACTTGCCAACGCAGCTCTGTAATAATGTGACGACTAGGCCTGTATGACTCTGATTAACCAAAAGTTTAATTCTTATGAATTTCTTCTTATGAAAAAAGAAAGAAGAAAAGAAAAAGAATTTTTTCTTATGAAATTCTTATGAATTTTTCACATTTAAATTCAGAGTTTACAAAATAAAAGTAAGTAAGTGAGTAAAAAGTAAGTAAAAATACTTACTTTTTACTCACTTACTTACTTTTATTTTGTAAAATCTGAATTTAAATGTGAAAAATTCATAAGACAAAAAAAAAGTAGCATCACTACTTCCCATAAACTAAACAAAGATGATTGAATTTGTATTTGTATACATAAAGAATACATTTTAATACATGATACATGCTTTCGGTTGATGGAAAATAATTACTTTATTAACTCTTCTGACTGAACGTGTACATTGCATAGATTGAAACATAAGTAGTAAATTTCAATAGAAATTCAATTTGTGAAAACGAACGTGCCGACACAGGCCTGAAATAAGGATTCCCTGTCAATAAAGTTGGGATGGATGGGAACAAAGGGATGAAACCGGCAGTTAAGAACATATAAAAGACACCTGATGTCGTGCACAATGTGCCTTTGTCATTTTCAATGCACTCTGTTGTCTTAGTTGTCTTTAATTGAAACTAATGAGGCGTGTATAAATGGTCAGAGCCGCAGATTTATCAAGTTTAACATGACAAATTGAATGTGCATATTTGGGCCCAAATGTGAAGAAAACTATCATCATGCAAAAGATGCAGGAATAAAACTGTGTTTGAGCAGAACATTAATACTTGGATAACTCGAGGCATTACTTTTCTAATTTATAGTACATCTAAAATACATAATACCTACACATCAACAAACAATATATATGTAATACGCAGTATATAAGACTAGATTATTACAGATGCATACCTCAAATTCTCCACAGAGCACAAATGAGTATTAGTTAGTCGTCCATTAAGAGTAATGAGCTATAAAATGAACGTGGATGCCAGCTCAGATCATCTGACACGAAATGTTTGAGCTCATATTCAGATCTCTGACTTTCCACTGCAGATTTTGCTGCGTCGGCGAATCTGAGAACAGACTGTCGAGAGTTTCGGAAACTTTAGAGGATTTGCTCAAGAGAAACATCTATGAAACAAGATATTAAAGAGATCTCATTTGTGATTTTCTCCAGTGGATGCATCATTATATGTTATGTAGCTATTTTTAATGATAAGATACAGAATCATACCTTTTATAACAATAGTTTAACACCTAGAGTGATGCACTAAAAGTTAGAACATCTTTAATGTCTTATTAACCTCTGCTGTTCTTGAACAGATCTTTGAAAAGAGAATCTCTACGACTTTTGGATCGTCTTTTGGACATAATTTGCAGTGTTTCCCCCGAGGAGACTTACTGTGAGGGCAGATTGGATGCATTTGTCACTGGATACGATGAACATGGTGGACGATGGCTGCCTCTCGACGGACAACTATCACGACCTGGGTAAAGGTGGCGCCTCGGGCATGACGGGCCGCGTTCACAGCATCGACGTGATTCTGGGCTTCAGTAAAGACCAGGATCCTCTGCTCAACCCGGTCGGGCCGGTCGACACGCACAAAGCTGATGGAGTGGACCTGGGAGAACAGGAGAAACAAGTGACCTCTGACCCCTACGGTCACCTGCAAAGTCTTCCGGACAGCTCACAGCAGTCAGCGTATCACGGTGAGAACCTGTGGGTTTACGAAAATGACATCTGGTTTGATGGAAAGTGACAGAATCACGAACAAAGCACAAAAATAACACACTCTTAGAAGAAAAGTTTCTATATGGAATACATATATATATATATATGTGTGTGTGTGTGTGTGTGTGTGTGTGTGCGTGTGTGTGCAAATATATTTGAGTTGAAATTGGGGAAGCCACTTGAAACATTTGTTTTGTGATTTTTTCATTGCAAAAGTCTGTAAATTTTGCCCAATAAACCGAATTTGCAATAAGTAGGGGTTGGATAATTTTGATTACAACTGTGTGTATATATATATACACACACACACACAGTTGTAATCAAAATTCTACATACACATAATACATGTACACACACACACACACACACACACACACACACACACACACACACACACACACACACACATATATATATATACACACACATACATACATACATACATACATTTGTATATATATATATTTTATTTATATATGCACAAATAATTTAATATAAAATAATTGTATTGCTATATATATATATATATATATATATATATATATATATATATATATATATCAATACAATTATTTTATATTAAATTATTATATATATATATCAATTATTTATATATATGGAACCTGCTTCATATATACTATTGAATCTTTTAGGGGTTTCCATAATGGGATCATTTTATAGATATAATTTTAATTAATTATAGGTTTTTTTATAGTTTTTTTATTTAATTTGAGTTTTCATGAATTATAAATACTTTATCACTAGAAGAGATTGATTGAAATAACCTGTTAAACACGAACCTATTATACAAACTTTTGAGACGTTTATCCTTATATAGAACCTTTTTGATATAAATGGTTCTTTAAAATTGAGTCAAGAACCTTAGAGTTCTACATAGAACCCCACGGAACCTTGAGTTCTAAGAGCGAGAGTGGATGCATGCAGAAAGTGCTGGTTTTGGGATTACAACTTGCCAGTGTGTATATTTCACTAACATATTTCTATTTATTTATTAACTTATCTATTGCTGTAAAAATGTGTTTGCATTTGTGCGCATAAAGACGAGAACAAGGGTTTCTCTTGCATGAAAAGAGTCCTGCAACTCTATGTGATCTAGATTTGGCTCCAGTCCCTTTTCAATGTAAGTCTATTGGATTTTTTTCACCTGTTTAAGTCTGATGACTTAATAACTTAGAAATGTAACAGCACACCTCTCTATAACAAGACAATTGATATGAGGAATCAGTCATACCGTACAAGACAAAGTGCACACCAAAATTGAATGCTTAGGGTTACAGGTTTGTTCAGATTTCTAATCCTAAAAACAAGCAATAGTGATGCATGACTTAGAAAACACCACCATTTATATCATTTAAGGAAGATAAATATTTTCTGACCTCTTGGATTATTGTCAGACATGTTGATAAGACCGGTTCTGGTCTTAATGTTTTGCCTATACATTTGCATAGATAAATAATAGCAATCACTGCAAATAGTGTGAATAGTTAGTACTGTTGCGACTTGTGGTCGTTTGCATAAAAGTTAAATCAACTTTTTTCAAGACTGGTAACTTTTAAAAATCAGTTCCATAAAAAGTTGTCCATTTATGTTCACGATTGTGCTGCATTCACTCACAAAAATAAATGTTTTATATATTTACGGTAGGAAATTTACAAAATATCTTCATGCAACATGATCTTTACTTAATATCCTAATGATTTTTGGCATAAAAGAAAAATTGATAATTTTGACCCATACAATGTATTGTTGGCTATTGCCACAAATATACCCGTGCGACATGTGACTGGTTTTGTGATCCAGGGTCACATTTAACAAATAATATCCCATTGATTATTCCACATCCCCACGTCCAGGTTAATTTATTGTGAAAACACGGTACATTTTCATAGCATTGCATCGGTGCTAAGCCTGATTAATGGTAATCACTGTAACTAGTGATTAACTTAATGACGTGAAAATTATGTAGAATGCCATTTTGTGAAACAACTTAAACCTTGTGCAACTGCATATTATTGTAATTTGTGTTTACATTTCACAGGCTTAATAACAAATAACGAAACAAGGTTACAAAACGACTCTAATTAACCCTAGACATCATGTAGTTGTTGCATGGAAGTTGTGTACAGCACAACGTTTAACATTGAACTAATGATCTGATTTTAATCCTGCCCAACTTAATTAGATTCAACATGGATCTGCTCCACCTCAACATGTGACTCGGTTTGCTCTTAGCTGTTTCTGCGAAATGAAAATCTCCACTGTTGTGTTGTCAGGTAGGGTTGGCCCCGTCTCTCGGCCGAAACGCTGCGGTCCTGAGTGAACCTCTTAACGATTGGATTAGCAGTCTTGGCCACATGAGGTCTACAGGTTTAACCGGTGACATCTGCGTGCTTGGATTACTGATAAGACTTACTTACCAAGACAGAAGAGATGGAACTCACAAATCTCTTATTTTCTAGGTATTCATAAAATCGAAAGGTTAACATCTGACTCCGTCACGGACGTAAAAGTAGTTTTATTAATGGTACTTGTTAAGGGCACCACATATTCCTTATCCCGTATCGTTTGTGCTGCTGACATGAATGATTCCTCTTGTTGAGGAGAGGTGTGCTGTTACTTTATAAGTGATCAGATGCATTATTTTCACCTGTTGGATGATAAAACTATGGGAAAAAAATATCCCACAGACTAGGGCAAAAATAGTTTTTTGGTCAATATTGAAATCATGATTATTTAACAATGATTATTGGTGGGCGATATGATCAAAGTCTCATTTCACAATAGGAGTCATTTTAAATATCAGTGAAATTTCACAATTATCAATACTTCAGCTAAAACTAGGTTAACTAATGTAAGAAAAAGGTCCTCGAAACAATTACATAAGACAAGTAAGCAGTCAGCAGTACAATAAGAACAAAGAAACTAATTACAAATGAAAATACAAATGAAATAAATAGTGTTATAGTATATATTAAATATGTTTTTTCATGTTTTTGTCTAACAAAAAATAATAATTAAATGTAAAATAACACTGCATAGTCTTAATGTGCACATTAAATATAGATTAATCCTTATTAAAGCTACTTAAGTTATTCAGGGTGTGATTTTGCTTTGTCATTTTGTTGTTTGATTATCATTAATGACAGGTTTATTAGGCTGCTGTCACTTTAAGAGCGAACGCACGGATCCAATATACTGTTACACATGCATTTTCTATGTTTACTTAAGACATAACTCAGTGTGTTTACGTGAATACTCTCCAAAAAGGCTTTTTAACATTTTTGTGTGTACGTTTTTAGGCCCCGTTTACACGTATACATGGTTATTTTGAAAAACTGAGACATTTCCCTTTGTTTCTGCCCTTCGTTTACACGCAAACGGAGAATTCACTCTGAAAACGATTCTTTCTAAAAACTGGAGATTTTGGAAAACTTCGTTTGCACGTTTGCATGTAAACTGAGAAAAACTGAGTTTCGGGCAGCCGACGTCACAGTATGCGACAGGACTTGCACCCGCGTCAAAAGTGCGACCTTGCGATTCGTTGCGATCAAGGGGGTGATCCATCAGCCGGAAACCGAAGCTTCCCCGGGCGCCGCCATTGATTAGCAGACCATCACCTGCTGTTAGCATTCCATTGACTCCCATTCATTTTGGCGTCACTTTGACAGCGAATAACTTTACATCTGAGGCGTTTAAAGACTCCATTTGTCCATTATTTATTTCTAAAGAAACACGAAAATGTATAAAAGGCTCCATTACCTTGTATCTTACGTTATGGCCCCGTAGAAGCAGTTTTTGTAAAAATAGGCTAAAGATTGCGTCATAACCACGCGACTCTCTGTCGCACAGTAGAGAGATTACCGTATGGACAGGAGGAGAAGCTCGCGCGCAATCGGGGGGATGTGGAGGCAAAGTGACAAAATAATTAATCAGAATACTTAGCAAAAGTTTCTCCTGCTCCTAGCTCAGATTTCTCTTGGCTCAGCTACTAGAAGACAGACGGGTTACTCACGTCACATCTACGTCGTCAAGCTCAGTTTGAGTCTGCGCAGTACGCTCAGCCATCAGGAAGTGAGTGCTTCTAATTGACTTCACTTTTCTCCGTTGAATCCAATGGGGTCGCTGTGTCCATTTCTTTTACTGTCTATGGTCAAAACTAAAGTGCGACCTTGCGATTCGTTGCTGTTGTTGCAATTTTCAGGATTCTGATTGGCTAACGTGGGCTTGAGCCTCTCGTTACACTGCCACCTACAGGTTTGGCACGCTCCTGACGGCATATACAGTGAGGAAAATAAGTATTTGAACACCCTGCTATTTTGCAAGTTCTCCCACTTGGAAATCATGGAGGGGTCTGAAATTGTCATCGTAGGTGCATGTCCACTGTGAGAGACATAATCTAAAAAAAAAAATCCAGAAATCACAATATATGATTTTTTAACTATTTATTTGTATGAAACAGCTGCAAATAAGTATTTGAACACCTGTCTATCAGCTAGAATTCTGACCCTCAAAGACCTGTTAGTCTGCCTTTAAAATGTCCACCTCCACTCCATTTATTATCCTAAAATAGATGCACCTGTTTGAGGTCGTTAGCTGCATAAAGACACCTGTCCACCCCATACAATCAGTAAGAATCCAACTACTAACATGGCCAAGACCAAAGAGCTGTCCAAAGACACTAGAGACAAAATTGTACACCTCCACAAGGCTGGAAAGGGCTACGGGGAAATTGCCAAGCAGCTTGGTGAAAAAAGGTCCACTGTTGGAGCAATCATTAGAAAATGGAAGAAGCTAAACATGACTGTCAATCTCCCTCGGACTGGGGCTCCATGCAAGATCTCACCTCGTGGGGTCTCAATGATCCTAAGAAAGGTGAGAAATCAGCCCAGAACTACACGGGAGGAGCTGGTCAATGACCTGAAAAGAGCTGGGACCACCGTTTCCAAGGTTACTGTTGGTAATACACTAAGACGTCATGGTTTGAAATCATGCATGGCACGGAAGGTTCCCCTGCTCAAACCAGCACATGTCAAGGCCCGTCTTAAGTTTGCCAATGACCATTTGGATGATCCAGAGGAGTCATGGGAGAAAGTCATGTGGTCAGATGAGACCAAAATAGAACTTTTTGGTCATAATTCCACTAAACGTGTTTGGAGGAAGAAGAATGATGAGTACCATCCCAAGAACACCATCCCTACTGTGAAGCATGGGGGGTGGTAGCATCATGCTTTGGGGGTGTTTTTCTGCACATGGGACAGGGCGACTGCACTGTATTAAGGAGAGGATGACCGGGCCATGTATTGCGAGATTTTGGGGAACAACCTCCTTCCCTCAGTTAGAGCATTGAAGATGGGTCGAGGCTGGGTCTTCCAACATGACAATGACCCGAAGCACACAGCCAGGATAACCAAGGAGTGGCTCTGTAAGAAGCATATCAAGGTTCTGGCGTGGCCTAGCCAGTCTCCAGACCTAAACCCAATAGAGAATCTTTGGAGGGAGCTCAAACTCCGTGTTTCTCAGCGACAGCCCAGAAACCTGACTGATCTAGAGAAGATCTGTGTGGAGGAGTGGGCCAAAATCCCTCCTGCAGTGTGTGCAAACCTGGTGAAAAACTACAGGAAACGTTTGACCTCTGTAATTGCAAACAAAGGTTACTGTACCAAATATTAACATTGATTTTCTCAGGTGTTCAAATACTTATTTGCAGCTGTATCATACAAATAAATAGTTAAAAAATCATACATTGTGATTTCTGGATTTTTTTTTTTAGATTATGTCTCTCACAGTGGACATGCACCTACGATGACAATTCAGACCCCTCCATGATTTCCAAGTGGGAGAACTTGCAAAATAGCAGGGTGTTCAAATACTTATTTTCCTCACTGTATACGCGGGTTCATGTAAACGAACACTTTTCTGAAAACTGACAGGTGTGCACAATATTATTTTGGAAAACGGCCACGTGTAAAGTAAACGTAGCCTTAGGCTCGTGTCGAAACCCATTTGCGTATCCGCGTTCGGCTCCGACTCCACCTGGGGAAAAGTGTCTCTCTTGCGGCTTAATGTGCTTTTAATAACACTGTTTAAGATCAAACACGTCCCACAGTTTTACAACACTCACGTATTTGGCTGATTTGGATGTTAAGTTTTTTTTTTTTAGGGAGGAACGAAAACGAACCGCTGTGAATGATAGAAAGTTGCGTTGGACCGAATGTGGCAGTGGCACAATAATCATTTTACCTTGATAATCTTGTTTTCATAATCGTTGGAAGCCAAAATCGAAATAAAAAAATCAATTGCAATTAATCGCTCATCCCTACTACAGACTCACACTGAAGGAGGGACCTGTAAACCCATTAGCAACATTAATTATTTAATGGACTTTACAAGGTTACCTGTGAAATAAAGAGCGGTCCGTTTTATCTGTTCCTGCGCTGTAGATACTGGGCTTTTCTCCACGGAGAAGTGTGATGCAGATCTGGGAGATCCACGGAGCAATGTGGAGAGTGACAGCCGTTCCCCGGATGCTCCCGATGAGGATCAACCTAAAAAGAAACACAGACGCAACAGAACCACCTTCACGACCTATCAGTTGCACGAGCTCGAACGGGCCTTCGAGAAGTCCCACTACCCGGATGTCTACAGTCGAGAAGAGCTGGCCATGAAAGTCAACCTCCCAGAAGTTCGAGTTCAGGTAAGCTTTTGGGCAATACAAGCCGAGACACTTAATGGTATTAGATAGACTCTGTAGAGGCGTAGTGATCAATGTAATTGTAATTTCATTACAACCTTGATTTGTAATGGACTTATTTGCAATGATAGGGCATTACATGGAAGAGCTGCACGATTCTGGATAAACTGAGAATCCTTCCCACCATTCTCAACAGACAACTAAACAAAATAACATGTAATTTACCAGAGGTTATGACAAATGTTAGTTGCAGCAGTCTCTTTAAAAGTGTTTTAAATAGCACTTTGTTTCATAAACACTTTTTTATACTCTCTTCACATCCTGATATCAATCAATAATAGAAGATGTTTAAATATTAAAACATGTAGTCAAGTCATCTTCATTTATGAAAACATAACACGAGGAGAGTAAAGATGGAAAGCTCCTAAAGCTTGTTTCCATATCAATTCACGGATTATTTTTTATCTAAGTTATCGTGCTTTTCATTGAAATTACAAGTTCATGACGTTTCCTCATATGGAGTCAGTTCATTACGTTGCATTCGGAGATCGACTACTTTTGACTGACAAAATTCCAGCCACCGGAAACACTAACTGATGAAGTGAGCCGTACAAAATCTTTCTTTTTAGTAAACTCTGTGTACACAAACACTGTTCTCAATGCTGGAGTTCATGTGTAGAGCCTCTGGTGAGACTTCCAGCACAGTTTCATGTTGTGTCGAGCCGCCTTAGTGTTTTAAAAATAGCGATTTTTGATGCTATCATAGAAGTGCCCCATTCAAAAGGCAATTTAACCGAAAACGAAAATACGGTCAATCTTAAAAGTGGCGTTTCCATTCTGATTATGCTTTTACACGAAAGTTTGACTCGGGTAGATTAACAAAAAGAGCCTAGGTTCAATTTTGGCGAGAGTTACCCTTCAACATGTAGACGTGGCAGTAAATCCCGGGACGTCTATACTGTAGCATGGCTATGAGGATGAGTGTCTCTCAGCGATGGTGTCCATGACAGCAATAGGACTTAAAAGCCTTGGTAATCTGAAACAAAAGAAGACGACAGGCAGAAGGTGCACAGTAATATGCTTGATACTTATGGTGGTGAGAGGGGGAGGGTTGCGAGCAGTTTGAGCATGCTTTCCGAGCAGTAATGCCACGTATATATATATCCTCCTGGTCTAATAGGAGAATGCTATTGGTTGGAGCGATGTGACAGCTGAACGCGTCAGCTGATAGCAGCACTTTGCCTACGTGGCCTGCCTGATTTAACCCTGCGCTCGATTTCCTCCTGATCCAAAACAACGAGTTCATGACACGTTTACACCTTGTCATAACCGTAATTAAAGGAGAACTCCGGTCAATTTTAACATTGAGCTCATTTTTTTGTACATTTGGAGTGCTGTCAGTACAGAGAACAACGACAAAAATCGGTGTTGCCTACACCGTGTTATCCTCTTTTTAAAATTTGCACCCTGTTGACTTCAATGGGGCAAGTTTTAAACCTGCTTTTAGCCTCTTAACATCCTTGATGTGTCATTACAAGTGCACAGGTCATGTGAGTGATTCCTTCTGAGTGAACGCGGGTGAATCTGACTGCAGTAGATGTGAAAGAAATATATAAAAAATGATGTTTATTCAGCCAGCGCACATACCTGTATTTACTTCCCGTTTTCGGTCGAAGTCCACAGTAATCGATTGTCGAGTTCACGCGCATAGGTTTAGTACCTATGATCACGCGCGTGAACTCGACAATCGACTACTGTGGACTTCGACCGAAAACGGGAAGTAAATACAGGTATTTGCGCTGGCTGAATAAACATCATTTTTATCCATATCTTTCACATCTACTGCAGTCAGATTCACCGTGTTCACTCTGAAGGAATCACTCACATGACCTGTGCACTTGTAATGACACATCAAGGATGTTAAGAGGCTAAAAGCAGGTTTAAAACTTGCCCCATTGAAGTCAACAGGGTGCAAATTTTAAAAAGAGGATAACACGGTGAACGCCAGAACACACCTCATTTTCAGACCAGCACGGCCATGGGGGCAAATGCATTTGCTATTTAAACAACGTGGCGCAGGACGTGAAAATGATAACTGCGTCAGGCTGAAACTAGCAAAACTTGCATTGCGCCGGGTGTATGATAGGCCCCATAGTCTTCTGTGGACAGATGAGTCAAAATAAGTTTCTGTGCCAGGGTTTCATGTCTAAATAATTCTTGACTTTGTCCCATTTTACAGGTGTGGTTCCAGAACCGGCGTGCAAAATGGCGGCGGCAAGAAAAAATGGACACGGGAAGCATGAAGCTCCACGACTCTCCAATGCTGTCCTTCAACCGACCCAATATGGCTCCCAACGTGGGTCCCATGAGTAATTCTCTACCCCTGGACCCCTGGTTGTCCTCTCCGCTCTCCAGTGCCACTTCTATGCACAGCATCCCGGGCTTCATGGGACCAAGCCAAAGCCTCCAGCCCGCATATACGGCTCACCCAGGCTTTCTGAACTCTTCTCCAGGAATGGTGCAGGGAATGCAACCAATGCCACCTCCTCCTTACCAGTGTTCCCCGGCATTTAATGATAAATACCCGTTGGATGACGTAGACCGCAGCTCTAGCATTGCAGCTTTGAGGATGAAGGCCAAGGAGCACATTCAGTCCATGGACAAAACCTGGCAACCCATGTAACGGGAAAATGGTGAACATTACATTATTTTATTGGGATCTCATTGGGACATGTGGATGCATATTTTCTTTTCTTTTCTTTTTTTTAGAAATGACCAGCATCAGATCATTAGGATTAGGGTTCACCCAAATGCATTGAAGCGACCAGGAAACATGAAGATTCGTCAAAAAGCGTGAACTCATTTCATATCGTCTTTGAATTGTCTGGAAAATAAAACGAAATGTGATTTTAAGGACCTCAGCGTTTTGAGGATATCTTCATGACGTAACATACCTGGAGTTACGCCGATGGTCAAACCTGCTTGGCACGTTGGATTTGAAATCATTCTGGCAATAAAGCACGGACAGTTTGGGATTGTAGAATCTACAGTAAGGCGTTTCTTACTTCTTACGCGCAGATGTCAAGCTCCTTAGGATTTTGGGTTTCAGTCGGTGCCAAGCTTCTCTGCTTATCATTGAGCCAGGTTTGGCTAATTTAACAGGACAGTGCAGCTCAGGACAACTGATACCTCAATGCCTGTTCAGAGGTTAAATTCATATTCTACCATCTAGACATGAGGATCGATTTAGAAGAAATCACTTGATTTTGATTTAAAAGGAGTGACTCTTAATTACTATGGTCGAATAAACAAACCTAGGAACAGAATGTCTTTTATTGAATTGTAACGTTACATGAGTAGTTGCATTATCAAGCCATGGTGTGAAGACCATCTCTAAATCACTTGCATTTAGTTCAGCAGTGCCACAAATCCTCTTTGCCATTCGATGTGATCATATAATCTAACGAGTATCTGTGGGGTCTGTTTCAAACAATGAATGTCAAAAGTCCCAAAGGGTGAATTTCATGAAGAAAGTCTGGGCTTTATTTCATCCCAAAAACAAGAGAACCTTATAAGAAATTATATTTTGCAAGAAGAAAATTTAGGCCTATTTTATTATGTATTTACACCCTAAATTCTCATTACTGTAATTCTGATTCTCATTACTGTAATTCTCATTACTGTAATTAAAACCTCATTATTTCTGTATTTAATTAAAATTATATATACTGTATGTACGCTCTCTCTCTCTCTCTCTCTGTATATACATATATATATATTCTCATTACTGTAAAATCTCATTATTACTGTATTTATTCATTACTCATTATTACTATACAGGATATTATACATATTAAATAAGCATAAATTAACTTCAGTATCATAAGTACTACAATATTAATTGATTTTAAATGCAATTAAATATTAATAGTATTATTAAAATTAAATAATTTAAATAAAATATATTTAAATAATTCTTTTTCACATTAGCTTTCTAAATCATTTCTAATAATTTGTAATTTAATTTTTTTTCCCTTTTGTTTTTGGGTTGAAATATGACCAGCCTGGGTACTTGACAGTCGTCAGAATCATCCCAGAAATTTTATTCAAAAGTTTATTTTGCATAATTCTATGTTAGTTTTATGACATTGAAAATATCTCCATTATTTAAATCAAAGCTTACTCCAAAACACACACCCAATTTTAATTTGGTCCAGAAGTCAAACCAGTAAAAATCAAAGCAATTGGCAAGTGACTAAAGTGACTAAAACACCAGTTGATTAAAAGACATTGAAAAGTGTAGACAATTGACTGACATTCCCACATTTATAAGTGTTAGTGAAGGGGGAAAAGACCACTTTACAGTTTGACACGTACAGAAACTTTGTGCGGTCATTAGCGGATTGTGTTGCTGTCGTAGCAGGTGTGTGTGAGGACGCGGAAAGAGCGGCTCCCCACCGGGACTCTTCATTGTTTGAGATTATCGATTGCCCCTCTGCTCTGAACTAATGGGCGTCCCAGACAGGTGTCAGAACTGCATGCACGTCATTTAAATGTGCAAACGATGTCCAGTGAATCGATCAAACAACTTTGAGAAACAAGCTGTGTCTTATTAGATTTCTTTTCCACTTAATGTTTATGATATACAGTCACCGAGTAGAAGCAAGTGAGGCATCGTGATCATTTTAATACTCTGTGGACACTGTAACTATGCAAAGCGAAAAAAAAATACATATCATGATCCATTTTTATGCACTGTGTGAACTAAAATGGTTGCAAATGGTGCAAAACAAAAGCTTGATGCAAAATAAATTCATTCTACAGTATGTGTGACATATTGTTTATTATATAGGTGTGCATTGAAGAAGAGTCGTTAATAAAATAGAGTTCTTATAAAAGCACGGTTTATGGATTTCTGTGAACTACGATGAAGCCAAAGAAGATAGTCTTTTCTTTAAAGATGTGTACACTTAGATTCTGCCACAATTGTTGCAGCTTTATCATTGTATGACATGCATATTAACTGTCGTTATGTTTGTTTTTGCCAGGTTGTGATTGAATATGTCTTTAGATTTTTTTGTTTTTTTGTTTGGAGATACTTTTTTTTTTTTTTTTGCACTAACAATTGGAATAAAGATGAATGATAAAAATGCATGACTGGTTAACTTTTATAATTCATAAAACAGAAAGCTCACTCAAAACTTAATTTAAATATAATTAAATGTAGATCTTAATGTGTGTTTCCATCGAGCATACATTTTTTTTTTTTATATAATGCAATGCTCATATAATAAATCATATTATTGACATAATTTCTGGACATTTGATTGATTATTTGATCATTTTTATACACATTTACAGTGTAGTTGTTGTCTGTGGCCTTAAATATCACACATATACAAGTCATTGTAGCTCAACTAGTGATTGAAAGCGTTTTTCCCCTCATTAGTGAGTGTGTTCAGTGGCCCTGACTAGGTTGCGGGTGTAGTGACCTGTCCTCGCCTGCCCTTGCAGGTTAACGGCACCAGGCCAGCCTGTTAAGAAGATGAGCCGGCCGTCCATCAGGCCTCCACAGGGGACAGAGGGGTGTGTGTGTGTGTGTGTGTGTGTGTGCACGCTCCTAATTGCCCCACGTTCCGCTGCTGGTTTCCATGCTTCACTGACACAAAACATACAGTCCTCTTAAATCAAATGACACAACATGACAGAGTTTGAAACATTAATGCCATTTAGTATACATACATTTTCTAATCTCAAATGTACTGAGATCTTCTTGTAATCTAGTTCCGCTCAAGCATCCTAGTTTGCAGGACAGAATAACAGTAAAATGCAAGTATGGGAATCGCTACATAATTCCCAGTAGATTTGTCAGTACATTTAACAATAAATAATAAATAAATAATCTTCCAGTATTTTGACTTGTTTATTTACAATTATATTAAACATACTAGAGAAGCAAAATAGCTTGAGATACACAATGGGCCCTATTTTAACGATCTGAAACGCAAGTATCAAACGCGAAACGCAAGTAACTTTGTGGGCGGATCTCGGACAAATCTAAAATGTGTTGGTCTGAAGTAGCTTCATTACTCATAGGTGTGGTTTGGGCGTAACGTGAAATAAACCAATCAGAGCGTCATCTCACATTCCCTTTAAGAGCAGGCGTGCTTGTTCCATGGCGGATTGCTATTATAACGGCGGATTTGCCAGACGCACGCATAGAGCGGTTCACAGCCGAGGAGACCGACGTTCTCGTCAGGGCCGTAAAACACAGAGAAGTGACATTGGGGATGGAGAAACACACCCAAATTAGCTTCGGTTAAACAGGCGTATAATAATTTGGGTAAATGTGTAAGCTAGATTTATGCCTATTTTTTCACATCTTCATGGACACCACAATGATTTCCCTCGTGTGGAATATTTTTCCTTGTAATTATGTATGGTTTGCAAAAATGTGAACTGCTGCATCTGTGTAGAGTAGAGAAGCAAAGTATATGGCGTTGTGCACACGCTACATTATGGCCAAGCATGCGCCCTTAAAATAGCATCTGAAAAACATGCGCCACTGAATAACGCGCCACTGACTTTAGACGAGGTTTGTCCTGGTCTGTGGCGGAATTGTTTTCTGAAACTGCAAAATAGCACCAGGGAACGTTTGCACCGAAACACGCCTCCTCTTTTCGCTGAACCGCCCCCGGGAGCGCAAGTTCATTCCCTAATTTACCGACGTGCGTCTGTGGAGGGAAAAGTCCGCTGTGCGTCGGGTGAAAAATAGGAATGATACATGCATCGGTGTACAAAGTCAATTGCGCTGGGTGCAAGATAGGGCCCAATGTATCTTTTGTCCCTCTAGCGGTTAAAAAACAAAACTGCATGCATTTTGTGGAAGAACATTTTTTCGTTGTGCTTTGGCTCTATGTGACTGTGTGGATGAATAAGGCTCGTCCCCTTCCATTGTAACACAGTGCTACAACAACTCATAATAAAATAACCCTTCCAAATAGATGAATTGGCCTGCGATAACCTTGTCTTACAGTTGCTCGAAAATCACTGGCCGATGGCGGCCCTGTTTTTTGAGATACGGGAGTGTCCTCGTAGACAATCGTGGCACCAGTGACAAAGACAGTGCCAGTTTTCAAGTCAATCGGACTGACTGTTGTGTACCTATAGTCATTTTCGTGGTTTTTTTTACATTTTATAGCGCCACCAAGTGGCCAGTCGCTGTGTTCTTTTTCACGCAACCACAGATCGAGCCCGTACATAAGTGTACCGAGTTTGGTGAAATCATCTCATTCTGTTCAAGAGGGAAAGCCATTTTGGTAAAAGTGGCCACGCCCACTTCAAAAAGTTTTAGCGTCTTTTTTTTATCATTATTGACAATCAGACTCCTGAGAATCTTTCTGCACTGGTTTAGTTCAGATCAGGCGAAAAACCTAAGTCTAGTTCACAAGGACTAGGACTAAAACCTAAAAATCACCCAAAATTTTTCAATAATACCCCAAATTCCAATAATATAAGACACTTCAGTCGGAAATGAATGGTTTAAGAGTTATGAGCCATTAAGTACTTTTGATCGCTGTAGCGCCACCATCAGGCCGATTGGGGCGAGATTTGGTGGCGTTGTAGACGGTGTGAGTACTACCATCCCTCAAAGTTTCAAGTCTCTACGACTTACGGTTTGGTCTGCCTGCACTTTTAGGGGAGAATGCTGATCCCTTGAAATTCTAACAATTACAATCAGCGCTACACACTTGAACCTCTAAATATATGAATCTTCATCAGCAAATAAACTATGAGTGATATGATGTTGTGACATGGTTTAATCGACTGTCAAGACATCCCATTACATGACATGACCTGTGACAAGTGTCGGCAGACAAATGTGAAGTAAGGGTCAGAGGTCACGAGGCCGACCGGTGCTCATTTTGACAATGTTGTCAGTTCAGGGATTTCTACATGGATGCTGGCTGGTTTAATTGAAGGGAATTGAGCATTAGTTAACAACAAGCGACAGGTGACTAAAATGAAACAATTTATTTATCTGATCTGCGTCTCCAGAATGGGTAAAAATGCTAAAATGAACTGAACTAGACATTTTGACATGTGGTGATCATCCGTGCAAAACTCGCCGCTATGATGTTAGATTATATCTTAATTTAGAAATGTTAAGATATTTGTAACGGGAAAAACAAGACAAAAATACAGAGTAGGAAAATAACTTTAGCAGTGTTTATCCGCCACACTACTCTCTAAATATTGGCTATTGTGAAAAAACACACCTGTCTACCTCAGGTATAGAGCTTAGAAGAGCTCGTCCTCCTCAGTGCACCAACAACTGCAACACTGACCGTGTGATCCACTGCTAAACTCATTCGCTTGCGCTGTATTTTCCTCGCTCGGGCGAGGAGGGTCTGATAATAATGAATTGATTGTGTGCGTTTTTCGGTCCTCACGCTGTGCAGGGATCTGGAACTTGGGATGTAGTTAACTCTCTGATTAGAGGAACATGTTCTATGGTGCAAATAATAAGGGAAGCAAGCGGAATTAATTGGGTTTGATTTCTACAGCTTTTCTATGTCCTCTTCGAATGCCGTAATGAGACGGTTTGGCAAGGCGACAGGAGGGGAGCGAGAACGTGCTTGACTGTTGTTTTCCCTTTTTTGCGGCTTGTAAGGACATGTGGTACGTTTGGAATCGCATGTTGCAATACTATTTTTGTCATGTAATCATGCATTATAGTATGCAAATTTCTGTATGCATGGAATGCCTGGATATTAGTAAAGAACACAGAGTGAAATAAATACTTGAGTCAACTTGACCTTCCATTTCCAGTGTGACGGATGAACAGGAAGCAACATTAAATGCAATTTTTGGTTACACTTTATATCGAAAGTCCACTTTTGATATTAACTATAAGCAACTTTTGTAACTACATGTCTACTAATTTCATTAGAGTATTACCGGTTGTAGACAGTTAGGGTTAGTAGAATAAGTTAAAGTCCCTCAATAACTGTAACTTTAATCACCAAAATGACATATATAAACGTTTTTTCCTTGAAATTTTTTTCTTCATGGCTTAAAATATCTTGAATGTAACTCGACAAACTTGCCTCATTTAGTGGTTCTATGAATATGCAAATGAGCCCCGCCTCCACTCACTCAGAGATCCACTCGTTGACGATCACACGTTGATCTGATTGGTTACAAGGTAGTTTGTGACGTCAGAAACACCAGCGATTTCAAACTGTGTTTTTGAGACTGTCTTTGGCTCACTGCAGTTTTGAGGAGAAAATACTCAGCAATGGTGTCGACTTACTAATTTGCACATGGTTTGTCTTAAAGCACATTAAGAACACCACATAGACATATAAACAACATTAAAAAGCTTGATTTTCACCACATGGGGACTTTAACATGTAGTTGCAAAGTTACAAAGTCTAAAGTGGACTATCTAAAATAGTCCTCCTAAAATCATGATTAGATTAAAAAAGCAAAACAACTGTATTTATTCCTAAAATATTAACTAGACTCACTGAATTAAACATGCAACATAGTCTCATTAAAAAAAAAGAAGAAAAAAAAAAAGTTGTACAGTAATATTCCATATACTCACATATCATCACTGTATTTTGGATTAAGCAAGATCGGACAGCTCCATATGAATACCTGTTGTCATCAGTATTATTACCGGTAGTCATGCTTTAGTTTTTCTTGTCATTATCCAGGAAGTTGACCATAGAGTCACAGCGCCATCTACAGGTGGTCAATTGAACTTCATCAACAAATTCTCAATCGCTCTAGATCAGGGATGGGCAACTTCGGTCCAAGTTTAGCTCCAACCCTGAAAAAATCACCTGCCTGTAATTTTCTAGTGATCCTGAGGACCTTGATTAGCTTGTTCAGGTGTGTTTGATTAGGGTTGAAGCTAAACTCTGTAGGACAGTGGCCCTCCAGGACCGAAGTTGCCCATCCCTGCTCTTGATCCATGCATTTCCAGTATGTCAACATAAACGAACTCTAACGGCATTTGCAATTTTACTTCTCTAATGTGATATATTTCAGAGTGAAACAGGATATATAATGATAGAAAATATGGTAGCACTTTACAATAAGGTTCATTATACATTTGTTAATGTATTAACCATGAGCAATACATTTGTTACCGTATTTGTTCATCTTTGTTAACGTTAGTTAATAAAAATACATCATTGTTAGTTCATGTTTGTTCACAGTGCATTAACTAATGTTAACAAGATTTTAATTAAGTATTAGTAAATGTTGAAATTAACATTAAAGATTTATAAATGCTGTATACGTGCTGTTCATTATTAGTTCATGCTAACTGATGTAGTTAACTAATGAACCTTACTGTAAAGTATTTATTAATCTTAGTTAATATTAATTTCAACATTTACTGATACATTATAAAAATCGAAGGTTGTATTTGTTAACATTAGTTAATGCACAATAAAAAAGTTAAAGAGATTCAAAATAGAAAACTTTTCTAACAGTATAAATCTTTGCGAGATATCACTCTTTATTAATTTAACACATCCTTGCTGAATAAATGTATTAATTTATTTCAAAGAAAGAAAGAAAAAGACAATTACTGACCTCAAACTTTTGAACGGTAGTGTATATTGTTACAAAATATTTCTATTTTGAATAAATGCTGTGCTTTTTTAACTTTTTATCCATGAAAGAATCCTGAAAAAAGGTTTTACTGGTTATTAAAAAATATTAAGCAGCACAACTGTTTCCAACATTGATAATAAATCATCATATTAGAATGATTTCTGAAGGATCAAGTGACACTAAAGACTGGAGTAATGATGCTGAAAATTCAGCTTTGATCACATGAATAAATTAAAGTATATTCAAATACAAAACCATTATTTTAAATTGTAATACTATTTCACAATATTACGTTTTTTTCTTTCTTTCTGTATTGTTAGTAAAATAAATGCAGGCTTAACATTAAAAATAGTAATGTTTCCAAACTTTTGACCGGTACTGTCCATATATATAGAGAGAGAGAGAGAAAGAGAGAGAGCAATGTACTGTATATTGTATATTTTATACTGTATATGCATGCTGTATTATTCGCATATTGTACATTTCTTATTTTTGTTACAGCAACATAGAAGTTTCAACTACCAATCAATTACCAAAGCATATAATTTTCTTTCTTTAAATAAAGTACTTATAACAAGTATTGGCAGGTGTATTTGTCATGATTAATTTATTCTGCAACTGAAAGTGCCTGATAATATGGTGCTTTATAGGATAAAGTGTCTTTGTAAGGAAAGTGTGAAGTTTGTCAGATGAAAGTGCACTGCGGTAATGTTCCCTCCACAGCAATACCATTAGTATTTAGACAATTCTGCAGTGTGTATGCTTAATGGGCTAATAATGCCCACAACCTCTTGTGCTGCTATGCAAGATAATTTTGTGACAGTTTGCATAGATTTTTTCAGAGAAATGTGAGACTGATGCTGCCACAAGCAAGTTTATTAAGTAATGTATGTAAAGTATGAAAACTGAAAATAATTTACTTACCCTCATGTCGCTCAAAATCACATATAGATTCCTGTGTCTGTGGAACACAAACAGAGGTGTTTAGCAGAATGTCCACACTGTTCTTTTGCATACAATGAAAGTGAATATGGCCTGGGGCTTAAATGTGCCATAAGCTACTATTATCAAGTTTTATTATTACATGAACGTGTGTAAATGCACTAATCAGCATTAATATGCAACGCCACTTACACTTCCTCGTATATTCCTAATAAAATCTATTCATGAAGAGTTTATTTAATCAGTCCTGCAACAACTATTGCTGAAGGAATGACTGGATAATTCAGTTAAAACTCCCAATATCCTGATATGAAGATTCAGTTAACATTCATTGTAGACATACAATCTAGATTTGTAGCTTTGTGATCCACATGATCCTGTTCCTATTTGGATTGAGGCCTTGAAACTTTGATAATATCAAACACAGATGGCAAATTAACCCTGACAAACATATGGAGTGTATAGTATCTTCAGGCCTATTTAAAGGCTTCTAATGTTTCATACAAACCTATTACGTTTTAGAAATTTCTTGGGTTGACCTAATTTATCTAAAAATGTAATAATTTTAAAATATTTGGGTTTTTTTCACACTGTTTTCACACTGAAGTAATTGTTTGGCTTTGTCATTGTAGATACAGCACACGTTTCTGAAGGGCTTAAAACACAATACGCGGTGTATTTGTCTTTTACAGTTTCATCATATCAAAGTCTACAGATAATGATGAGAAGAGAAGGCTGTATTTAGAGGAAAACATATCGCAGTGTTTGTTTAGGCACCGTTTTCCGCGTACTCGTCTTGGCCGGTTGAGTGAGATTTCCACACAGACGTGTTGTCATAGAAACTGATCCTGAGTCAGTACTGTCCAATCATACGACGAGACCGCACGTCAGTGTGGAACAGTAACAGCTGATCGGAGAACAGCACAAGAGGCGGATTCAATATCCGGTGTGAAGGCGAGACAAGCACTTCGTGGTCTCTTGTGATTGGTCCAGAGCGTTCGCTGTGGACCAATGAGCGACAGACATCTGTGCAGCCACGCGCTTCTCCCGAGGCACGGATAAACCCCGAGAGCAGCAGAGCGCGAGCACGAGAGGGAGAGAGGGAGTTCCGTGCGGGCTTAATTCCACAAATTATCAAAAATGCAAATAATTACTTTATTCCAGTTTGTTTCTGCTGCATTATTGGCATTGGCGGCCAATGCAGAGGTGTACTTTAAAGAGCAGTTTCTGGATGGGGGTAAGTGAATCATTAACGTGTCATGGTTGATTTGTAGGTCACAACATTAATGAGTGACATTAAAATGTGTTGTTGAATGAAAAATTAATAGAATGCGATGTTTAATTATACTTTTGTTTTGCTAGAAAAGTGAATCTTATTACTTATTAGCAGAATTGGTTTATGCATAGTTTGCCAGAGCGAAAATGAAACCATTAAAAAGTATTCTTTCTTTCTTTCTTTCTTTCTTTCTTTCTTTCTTTCTTTCTTTCTTTCTTTCTTTCTTTCTTTCTTTCTTTCTTTCTTTCTTTCTTTCTTTCTTTCTTTCTTTCTTTCTTTCTTTCTTTCTTTCTTTCTCACAATGTATGTTGTAGTACTGAAGAAGTGCATTATAGTAGATGGGTTGTTCATTTACTTTTAAGAAAATAAAATAGATTTTTCGGTTTAAAATATACAGTTTATATATTAAAATGAAACTGTAGTTATCATATACTGTAGGTTGCTTGTATTTCATTTGATTGTACTCCTTAAAGTTGACAAAATTAACAGTTAGCATATATACACATTTTTGCAATTTTTTCTGGGAAAACAGACCAAAGGTTCTGATGACTCATCTTGCACCCAGGGGCGTGTCCAAACGTTTGTCCAATAAAAAGCTCTCTTGAATGAGAAGGCCACACCCATTCGGCCCATGCAGCTGGACAGGAATAGAAAATATCAAATGATGTACATTGCATTTACTAGGTCGTCATCATCCAAGGCCTTGTCTAATTGTGTTGTTTATTTCACAAGATAACTTGGTATTTAAAAGTTCCTTTTAAACAAATTTTATGCCAGTATATTAGGCATTGCCAATGCAAAATAAAAGCAAAACTTGCATTTGTACATGCAAACTGTTTGTGTCTATCTAAGGAGTTTGCAAGAACAGGAAGTTTCTTGCCAACTTTATTATTCCACAAACTTCCTTATATATTCATTAAATGCATGTGGAATGTGCCACCCGCATAAATTCCTCTCATTTCCTCTTCGAGTTCATAGATAAAGAGCTAGAAAAAATGCCTTCTTGTACAATTTGGGTTGGTAAGTTAGTTGAGGATGAGATGTAAATGTTGTTTGAATGGAAATCAAACTCATTCTTGGTCACAGTTGCGATCCTTGGTGTGTGTTTGTATTGTGCTGCTAACTTTTATTCTCTGAATTCTCAGATGCCTGGAAGAGTCGATGGGTGAACTCGGAGCACAAGTCTGACTACGGGCAGTTTAAACTGACCGCTGGAAACTTCTACGGAGATGCTGAGAAAGACCAGGGTAAGTGCTTGCATATGATTCGCTCATCCCTAAAAACGACTAGTTTGGTTCAGCAAAGAAACGAATGCTGATGATTTGCTTCTCTGCGTCCACCAACAGGGCTGCAGACCAGTCAGGATGCCCGTTTCTACGCCACCTCAGCCCGCTTCGATGCCTTCAGCAATGAGGACAAGTCTCTGGTGATCCAGTTTACCGTCAAACACGAGCAGAAGATCGACTGCGGAGGTGGATACGTCAAAGTCTTCCCAGCCGATCTCAACCAGGCTGACATGCACGGAGACTCTCAGTATTACGTCATGTTCGGTACGTCCAAGTTAACGCCTATGTAAATGGATCCCAGCAAGCAATTTTGCGTTTAAAAGACGTCTAATAGTCGTCCAAACACAGCCCTGACGTCTAGGCTAAAACAAGGCCAAATTTGGGCTGTCAGTGAAAATGTAATAGACGTGTAAACCATCGCCCGAGAATAGACTTGTCATCAATTAGATAAAGAAATGAAATGAGTGAAGAAATGAAACCAAACACCTTGTAATCATGGTTTACTTTGCTGACATGATGGGATATCACACATCTCGCAAGTTATTTTGGCAAAAGCGACATGGTTATTTTGGCTTGAAGTGTTACTCATAGCCGTACCATATCTGGTCTAAAGTTAACCTAGCCGATGAAATGACGGATATCGCTTACTGGGATGTGTCTGTGAAAATATATAGTCTTTGGTTTGGTAATTATATTTTCTTGTCAACAGGGCCTGATATCTGCGGCTACAGCACCAAGAAGGTTCACGTCATCTTCAACTACAAAGGCAAGAACCACCTCATCAAGAAAGAGATCAAATGCAAGGTGAGTTAGTGATGTTAAATCCAGAATAGTCATGGGTTTGAAAGACAATTACTATTCAGTATCAATATCTGTTTAATGCACTGACACACTAGGGGTGGGCGATCTGCCGATTTTATGTCATGATCAATCTCGAAGACGTCCACAAGCGAATTGTACTAGAGATCGTGATCTTTTATGTCCTCGTTAATAATGTTAAAATACAGCAATGACTGACTACTGGATGGCTTTTGAAAAACAATTTAACAGCAGGAGGGTTGTGCGATTTAATCAAATTATAGATTATTAAATCAAATTAATCGATTTTGGCTTCCAATGATTATGAAAACGTGATAATCAAGATCATTCCTATCATCTAAACGCTCAAATATACACAGAAATATGTCAAAATGTCTGTCCTTGGCGAGTATTCACATAAAGTCAGTCAGGTGTGTGATAAATGAAAGAAATCTGATGCGTGTAATTATATTAGATCCGTGCATTAAAGATGCGGTCTGTCTCAATAATGTTAAACAAAAGACGAAGACAAAATCACTCACTGTTCTTGACTGAATAACTAGTAGTTTTAATAAGAAGAATCAATGCATATTTAATTCATAAAGTGAAGACTATGCAGTGTTTTAAAGTTTAATTCAGGGGTTTAAAGTCCATAGGCTTGTTCCAGTCTGGATATCCTTGATGGTACGTCTCAAAATTGGGAAGATCACGATTCAGGTCGTGGATCGTGATTGTTTGTTATAAGATCGTGATATGAAATTTTGGTAAGATCGCCCACGCTTATCTGACATTATCAGATGAGAACTAAATTAAGCTGAATAATGACACTATTATCTTCTGTAGAGCTATTTGTATTTGAGCTTGTTTCACATTTGATGAATTTTATAACATTAACACTGTTGTTTCCTGTTTATTAATGCGAAGCTGAAAACAACAGGCCAATCAGTAGAAAAGGCTCATGAATATTAAGTAGACAGGCCAAAATCAACCTGTTCTTGGCAGAGCTCCTGAGAAAGGAGCTGTAAAAATATACTGAGATGGTTTTTGGTACTTATACCGCAAATATATATTCTTAAGGACATCAAAACCTAAAATAAAACTTCAGAAAGGCGTACAATAAGGAATACATGCATTCACTTCATACATGATTTACTGAATATTCACTATATATTCACAGGGATGTTTTAAAAGGCAAATTCTGAGTATTGTATTGATCATAATGTTTTTTTATTTTATTTTAATTATATATTTACTACTTTTTAATTAGCAAAACTAGTATTTAACTAGATTATCGCTGAATTTTAAATCTTGAATTCAACATTTTATAGTCTGTTTTGCTACTATCACTAAAGTATTCGTTTGATCATTTTTATAACATTAACACTGTTGTTTCCTGTTTATTAATGTGAAGCTGCTTTGAAAATTAAAATAAATAAAAAGGAAATTCACACCATCTGTGAGAATATTTACAGAATAGTGATAAATGCATGCTGGGATGATTGAGAGTATCTGTAAAATCTGACTAAATGAACTCTTATCTTTCTCTCCAGGATGATGAATTGTCTCACTTGTACACACTGATCCTGAATTCGGATCAGACGTACGTGGTGAAGATCGACAATGAGAAGGTGGAGTCCGGCTCTCTGGAGGAGGACTGGGACTTTCTACCCCCGAAGACGATCAAGGACCCTGAAGCCAAGAAACCCGAGGACTGGGACGACCGTGCCAAGATCGACGACGAGACCGACACCAAACCTGAGGTTTGAATCCTGACTCACATCACCAATGATGACACATAGCCTGGTCAGTTTTCATGAACTCTGCTGTCTGATGTTGTCAGGACTGGGATAAGCCTGAGAATATTCCTGATCCTGATGCCAAGAAGCCAGAGGACTGGGATGAGGATATGGATGGAGAGTGGGAACCTGCCGTAATCCCAAACCCAGAGTACAAGGTTCTTCAGATTTTCCTTCTAGACATTTCTGCTCTGTGAACTGTTGCTACTTCCTCCTCAGTGTTTTAGGCTTCTGGTCTTACTTTATCATTTTGTTACGGTGCAGGGTGAGTGGAAACCCAAACAGATCGACAACCCTAACTACAAGGGCGTCTGGGTGCATCCTGAAATCGACAACCCTGAATACACTCCTGATTCCCAGATCTACAAATTCGACAACGTTGGAGTCCTCGGGCTGGATCTCTGGCAGGTTAGACAGTGCCTTGGTGTTTCCATAAAATAGCCATCATGAAAGCTTTTGCTGTATCCCATTAACATTACAAGTGCACCTCATTATAACATTTTTGAAAAATGCAATTCATGACCCTTTAAAAATACTGTTTTAAAGGTCCCATATTGTCAAAAGTGAAAGTGAAACTACCATATAAGTTTCAAAACAGTCGATCCACAGACAAATGCACACAGCCTGCATAAAGTAGAGCCGTTGTGACTTCTGTGTAAGTGTGATGTCAGAACTACTCAGTCACCGCCTTCAGTCATCCCCCCCACCAATGGTGGGTCACTCAGAAAACAACAGGCCAATCAGAGGAGAGGCTCATGAATATTAAGTAGACAGGTTCTTGGCAGAGCTCCTGAGAAAGGAGCTGTAAAAATATATTGAGATGGTTTTTGGTACTTGTATATTCTTAAGGACATCAAAACCTAAAATAAAACTTCAGAAAGGTGTACAATAAGGAATACATGCATTCACTTCATACGTGATTTACTGAATATTCACTATATAATCACAGTGAATTTTTATTTTTATTTAAAGGCAAATTGTGACTATTGTGTTTATTTTTATTATATATTTACTGCTTTTTAACTAGAAAAACTAGTATTTAACTAGATTGTCACTGAATTTTAAATCTTGAATTCAACATTTTATGGTCTGTTTTGCTTCTATCACTAAATTATGATTCCTCTCACACATTTAAGCCATTTCAGAGGAATCACTAAATAGTAGGGTTAAAATAGTTCACAAAACCCATAAACATTTTTGTTACTTGAAGTAAAATAATCATTAACTGAAACAAAATACAAGGGAAACATTTCTTATTTCTATTTAGTTTAATTTGAAGTACTAAAATGACTAAAACTAAATTTGAAATCCAAATGAATAAAAAAACTATTAGACGTGTAAAAAATTATAATAAAATGACAAAACCACAACAAAATGAAAGACAATAGCAAGTGTGTCGATGTGTTTGTGTAGTTCTTCATCACACTTAAAGGAATAGTTCACCCAAAAATGTAAATTATCCCATAATTTCCTCGCCATCCGACATGCACATGCCTTTCTTCTTTCAGCCAAACACAAGCTTTGTAATGGCATTGAATAGTGCCCGAACTCCAAAAAAGCGCATCCATCCATCATAAAAGTAATCCATATGGCTCCAGTGGGTTAATAAAGGCCTTCTAAAGCGAAGCCATGCGTATTTGTAAGAAAAATATCCATATTTATAACTTCACTGACATCACTGGCTTCCAGTATAGCTATACACACATACACGGTTATTTTTTAATATAACTCTGATTGTGTTTGGCTGAAAGAAGAAAGTCATATACACCTAGGATGGCTTGAGGGTAAGTAAAATATTCATTGTTGGTTGAAGTATTGCTGTAACGCAGTGTTTGCGCATTGAACCACTAAGAGGCGCTGTTCACCCTCCCTCAAATTCAGTTCAATTCAAGTTTATTCAAGCACACACATGTAATTAGTGAAACGGTGAAGTGTGTTAGGCAGCAGATATTACAATATTATTACTGTTGGTTCATTGAGGAATAAGAACTGTATGTGTCCAAATGCACTTGTTAATCATGTTTTGTTTCTGTGTTTGTCACTCCAGGTGAAGTCTGGCACTATTTTTGACAACTTCTTCATCGGCGATGATGTGAAGGAAGCGGAGGATTTCGGAACTGAAACATGGGGTGCTACAAAGGTACAAGATGCGTATACACACAACCACTCTATAAAGGCCCAGGATTCTCATATAGCACACAAGGCTATCAGTGAAGGCATGAAGATTTAGAAAAACTAATTCTCTCTTCCAAGCCTAGTGAGCTGCATCACTGTCTAAATAGTCTGGCGGCTACCTTTTATCCTCATCGGTATTTGATTTGAAATAAAAACAGATTGAGTGTATCGCAATTTTAGCATGTTGCTAAACTAGTGAATATCTTAAAGGAACACACCAACGTTTTGGGACTTTAGCTTCTTCACTGTCTCCCCCAGAGTTAGCTAAGTCCATACATACCCTTCTCATCTCTGTGCGTGCCGTAACTCTGTCTGACGCACCCACCGCTAGCCTAGCTTAGCACAAAGACTGGAGGTAAATGGCTCCAGCTAGCATACTGCCATAGATGGCTGTGTCTCAAGTGACCTTGTTATTCGTACACGCTGTGACTATACAAATCACAACATGTAAATAGGAAAATGTTGGCGTTATTTTGCCACTTATTGGGAGCAGTATGCTAGCTGGAGCCATTTACCTCCAGTCTTTGTGCTAAGCTAGGCTAGTGCGTCAGACAGAGTTACGGCACGCACGGAGATGAGAAGGGTATGTGTGGACTTATCTAACTCTGGGGGATACGGTGAATAAGATAAAGTCCCAAAAAGTCGCCATTTTCCTTTAAGAAGCAATAAAAATAAATTTTGACTAATTGTTTGTCGTGCCACAGGGTCCCGAGAAGAAAATGAAGGAGGAACAGGATGAGAAGAAACGCAAAGAGGAGGAGGAGAAGAACAAGGAGCAGAGCTCAGAAGCAGATGAGGGCGAGGATGATGAAGGAGAGGAGGAGGAAGAGGAGGACGAGGAGACGGAGGAGCCTCAGGAGGAGGAGGAGGGAGGCGAGGATGCGCCTCACAAAGATGAACTGTAAAGCAGGAAGCGTTTATCGTCCACATTCCGCGGTTTCCAGGGAAGCGACTGCAGTGCATTCATTCTAAACATGACACTCTTAGAGACGGAACTGATGATGTCATACAGGGTCAAAAGGGCGTCTGGAAGTTCTCAGCCCATACATTTAATTTGCAACCATTGACCAATAATGAGCCAATTAATTTTTTTTTACTTTTTTTTTTTTTTTTAAACGAATTGTCTTTTCTTCTATGGTACCAGGAGTCAGATATGTGTAACATCTTCAAGTACTGATCTATGATCAGTTTATTGTGCCTTTCATGTTTGCAAAATCGATGCCCAAAATAATATTAGTTAACGAGACCGTGTTGGTGGCGGTTCAATTCGGTTGGTTTGAAGGAAATTGGACTGAATTCATGAAGTTTACATGAATAATTACATGTTACGCAGTTGTTTCTCCACATTGCAAAAAATGTGATGAGCGCAAAGTGCAATGAAACGGAATAGAAGAGGATGTTGATTTATTTTTGCCCTATTTTCAATAAGAGATGAATCAAATCACAGGCTGGGTTACAAAAAAATGGACTTAGTTTCTGAAACATGAGCAGAACAAAATCATTTTTGTGTAAATTGTTATGAACGATTTACACAGAACGTTTCTTTTGCTTGTATTTCATGAATAAGGACCAATGAATGTTTGTACTGTAGTGCAAATGAAATTCACAATGGCATAATGTTCCTTTGGCACTGATTTCTTTTTTTTTTCTTTTTTTTTCTGTTATGATGTGCTGTGGTGTTTATTAATCTCCTAAACAAGATATTCAGTTAAATTCCTTTTATTTTCCAGCTCTATTTATTACAACAGAAATGACCTTACAGATTTTCAGCGGCAGTAACATTTGTGATGTCCAGTTTGTAGCTGATGTAAATCTCTCTCTTTTATTTCTTTTTTTTTTTTTTAAAATAAAATCTTTTGTTACTTGAAAATAAAGGAGCTTCAATAAGGGATGTGGTAATGTTTGCAGCGATTTTCAAGGCCACGTTAGAGTAAACTAGTTGTCTACACACTGTGATGTTCAGATTGGATTAGTACTGAAAATCCTGTTTAGTGACATTAAACCACCTTTTTACATGTTGAGAGTTGTAATTAATGCCAAAGTTTTAATAAATAACTTTATTGTATATGCAGTTGTAATATTTTGAGAGTTTGAGCACATCATGGTTTCATAGTACAGAACTTTTTGATATAGTTCACGAATGGTTATTCACACCGAAAGAAGAGTCCATGCTTACACTAAACACACATTTCCCATAAGCCTTTTTGTGGTTTCATCAGTTCTAATGTTGATTATCTGAGGCTTTACGCTACATTTTTGTGGTTCATAATAAGAATTGCACTTAAAAATCGCAAACTACATCCCTGTTTAGCTTTACGAGATAGTTTTCCTGTTTCAAACCAACTAAAAAGATTTGAAGCAGCACATGTGGTTGATATCTGCTTACAGACTGTATGATTTGTGCAGATCTCACTGAAGCGAAGGAAATCTGACGGTTTCACAGATGTCTCGAAACATTATTCAAACCCCTTTTATATCATTTGAACTGCACACAAGCTGGTAAAATAAGCAGTAATAGACTAATACATGAACATGGTGGCTTGCATTATTTTCGCCATCTTTATCCATAATGGCCCCGGATGTCTTGCATTTCCATCACTGATTCACAAGATGGAGACATTTTACAGCAGAATACTGTGAACTGGTTGGATGTAAGTATTTCTGGTAACACTTGACTTTACACTCTCATTGTAACATATGTTGCATGCAGTTACTATAATAACTATATAAATAATGCATAATTACACGCAAATAACCCAACCAAACTCTTATCCTAACCCTATAGTAAGTATAGTTACTTAATATTACTCAGTTAATTACAGTGTAACAAAGACACCTTAAAATAAATAACAGTATTTTTTAAGTAAAGCACTTCTGATACATGTACTAAATTGTACTTTTTCCCCAACTAAACTAAACGTAAGCTGTGAACTATGGTAAACTTAACACATTCCAGTTTTACATATAGTTTAAAACGACATAAATTATTTTAAATTATATTTTCTGTTCTGTTGCTTCTTTACCTGAATATATATATTTTTTTACCTGTGTTGACATTCTGAGATTTGACATACACGTTTTTTTTTTCTTCAAAATAACATAATTTATTTAAAGTTAATATAATTTAGTGAAATTAACCACTGTCATATCAGTTAAATATGGAAGCTTGTTTCTTTCCGCCACAGAATAAAACATTTTAAAAGATAATTGCGACTTTTTATCTCACAATTGCGGGTTTACATCTCGCAACTCTGACTTTATTTCTCAGAATTGCGAGATATAAAGTCAGAATTGCGTGAAATAAAGTCGCAATTGCGACTTTATATCGCACAATTCTGACATCTTTTCTCAGAATTGTGAGATATAAAGTCACAATTGAGATATAAAGTCCAATTCTAAGAAAAAAAGACGGACTTTTTTTTTTAACCTCAGAATAGTTTATATCTCACAATTCTGACTTTATAATACGCAATTGCGACTTTATATCATGCAATTCTGATTTTATATCTCCCAATTGCGTATTATAAAGTCAGAATTGCGAGATATAAACATGCAATTCTGAGAAAAAAAGTCCGAATTTCAAGTATATTTCTCGCAATTGCGAGTTTATATCTCATAATTCTGACTTTATATCACGCAATTGCGACTTTATAACACACAATTGTGACTTTATATCACGTAATTCTGACTTTATAACCTGCAATTGCGACTTTATATCACGTAATTCTGAGATAAAAAGTCAGAATTGTGAGATGTAAACTCGTAATTGTGAGAAAAAAAAAGTCAGAATTGTGAGATTAACCTTTTTTTATTTTTCACTCTGTGAAAAACTCTAGCTTCCATAATTATATGATCTTACTTTAATCAATTAATAACTTTTTTCCACAATTTGACATTGTCTGTACGCGCTCACGAGAAACTCCTCCTGTGCGCGTGCTCGTGAATCAGGAAATATGGCGGCGCTCACTCCACTCAGTCAGGTAATGACTTTAAAAGTTGATTAGAATCAAAATGTAAAATGCATTTTCAGAGAATTTTTCAAACTTATGTTCTCTGGTTGTATAAAAGGCTGTTTATACGTCTAGTTTAAGTATAAACACATGAACGCTGGGTTTCTCATGCGAAACGCGCGCGGTAATCGATTGTTGTTAGCAAATATTTCTAACAATTAATTTATTCTTTTCAATTTTGTCTAGTAATATATTTTATCGACGTCCAGGAATTGATAACTGACCGATTTGCTCTCTCAAGGACGCTGTTTTGCAACTTTTTGACTTGCTTTTTGTCTTGACAGCTGTAACACCCACGAAACTGACACGAAACTGCTCAGTTTATATGATTACTGTCAGTGACAGCAGTGAATTGTTCAGCATTTTGTTCGGAAACATAAGTCTTATGTGTTATGTCAGTCAGCAGTCCGGTTGTTTACAGTTTCTTTAAAGAGAGAAACCGGTTTTCAGTATGTGACGTCATCAATGCCCCTTCCATTAATCATATATAATTTATACATCCAGATATTTACTGGAAAAATCATATGACTGTAATCTATTGATAAATATCAACATGAATAATAACAATTGCAAACAAAAGCGATAGTTAAACATTAGGATGAGGGGAAATGTGCTGATTTTTTAAAATGAAAATAGTGCCACAATATATATATATATATATATATATATATATATATATATATATATAAGTACTCAATGGTATACAAATACACTTTTCCTTCTTTTTCTATGGCCCAAACATGTTTTTGAAAAGCTTTATGCTGATCACACAAACTGGCAAGTTCATTATATTAGTAACACTTTACCAACACATTTCTCATTATTTAACGTTAGTTAAAGTGTTAACTAATAAAGCGAAACATTAGTATTTATTAAGCTGTTCATTGTTAGTTCATGTTAGATCAGGTCCATTAAAGATACAACTTTTGATTTGAATTAAACATTGGAAAAATTTACATTAAACTAAGAGTAATAACGGCTTTAGAAGTATTTTCATTGTTAGTTAACAATGAAACCTTATTGTAAAGTGTTACCCTTATACTGTATAATTGTACTGCCCTTTTCTTATTATTATTAATTTTCCATTTCATATTTCTGCAGCTATCAAGTGGAAACCCCACATATGAGAGCTTATACAGACAGGTAAATTCAACGTTAACTTCCTGAAGGGGAGAACCTGTATAGAAATGTACAAATGCTGTTTGAAATGTAATCAATAAAGCCCGGATATTATGTGCTCCCAATGTCGGTAATCCGTATAATGTGAATATATTGGCTGATACTGATGGCCTGTTGTGTTTTAGGTGGATCCAGGGAACACTGGGAAAGTGGGCGCTGCAGATGCCGCTCAGTTCTTGAAGAAATCGGGTCTTTCGGACAGCACACTGGGTCAGGTGAGAGAAAATCACATCTCTGAACATCTGGAAAGCCTTGAGATCCAACTATTGGTAGGAAATGACTGTGTGTCTTTCTTCGCAGATCTGGGATCTGTCAGACCCTGAGAGAAAAGGTTACTTGGATAAAAAGGTAAATACCACTGATTCATGTCAGAACAGGCATTTGCAAATTATCTTTGCCATCATATTGATATAATTTCATATCGGCTCTTCATTCGTTTGGAGTCACTTGTGGTTCGGTTTGTTCGTTTGGTCCGGAAAACAACAACAACATTTAGTCCTTATCGTTCACATTATGAAGTAAATCCATCCCTGGCTGTTCAATAGTCTGCAAGTCTGCATGTTCTGCTTGTCTCTGTGTGAATGAGCAGCACAGTTTCATCTACTACACACACTGAAGCACACGAGACGCTTCTGGTGTTTTTAGTGCCGCCTCACAATATGAGGACGTAAACACATGAACTTCATCTGCAGAGCTGCTCTGAGAGTCACTTCACCACCATTTCATTTGAGGAAACTATCGTCAGATACACACAGACACTCGAAGGGCTTCACGGCAATTTAAATTGAAGAAATTATGACAGAAATACATTACTTTATGTACAGTAGAATTGTACTTCTCAAGGTAATAATAATACAACAGTCAACCATTTAGATACACAAATAATCGGATTTGGACTCAAAGTATTCTCGTCGCTTGATAAACGTAAGGTTGAGCCGCTGTAGTCACTTGGACTATTTGTCTTTACTAACTTTCTGGGCCGGCAAGTTTCACTAACAGAGAAGCCTATGGAGGAGTGAGACAGCTCTCAGATTTAATCAGAAATATCTTCATTAGTGTTCTGAAGATGAACGAGAGTCTGACGGGGTTTGGAACAACATGAGGGAGAGTAATTACTGACAGAGTTTTCATTTTTGGGTGAACTAACCCTTTAATTATTTGTAGATAAAGCAATCTGTGTGAATGCAGTGGATTTGTGGTGTTTTGAGTTTAACTGCAGTCTCTATTAAGGGTTTCTTTACTGCCCTGAGGCTGGTGGCTTCCGCTCAAGGAGGAAGTGATGTCAGTCTAAACAGTCTAAGCCAGAACACACCCATCCCTAAACTTGTGAGTATTGTCACTTTAGATACCTGTAGATTTTATCTGAATAGCATGTGTAATATGAAAGATGCGGTGAGCATTTGCTTTGTGGATAACATCTGAATGCGTCACATCCTTAAAATATCTCGAATCACCATCAGCCACTTTTACTTTTGACTTTTAATCACAGTTAACCCTCTGATGGTCTTCGTTTAGGAGTCACGTTCTTGGCCTTCCCGGTCAGAAGTGACCGGACACCTAAAAATGAAACTTCCTCCATCCCAGTAAAAACCAATGCAATTTATTTTTGTTCTATAATATTTATTCTTTTTAATTTAGTATTTTGAGACAATTTGATTGAGCTTATTAATATTTATGCAATATTTATAGTCCATTTGTTGCCAATGAAAAAATTTTTAAACTTTTTTTTTAACTTTTTTTTTCTTCTATGCAGTATTTTCGGTTAAAATAGAGACTAGGCTTTCAGAAAAAAAAAACTATTTATTAAACATAAAATGAAATAAATCATGTTATTGCATGGGTTTACCACTAGATGCCTGTATAGCTCTAAATGGAGCTAAATGATGCTTGTGAATTCTAGTTGTTTTTGGACCAAATTACTTACTTTTAAGATGTGGATTGAATGTATTTTTTTTAGAAATTCTCAAATAATACTTTTTGCCAAGGTTTATAACATTTTATTAATTATTATTTTAATAATTTTAATAATTATTATATTAATTATATATATATATATATATATATATATATATATATATATATATATATATATATATATATTAATTATAATTATTAATTATGTTATGTTTTTCACTCTTGATGTTTTAGAGTTTCACCCCTTCATTGCTGAGCACTTTTTTTCTGCATCGTGGCTGATTTGTAGAGAATTTTTGTGTTTTTGTCAATTTCCCATTCATTTCCTATGGGGGTCATTTTTGACCGAAGACCAAAATCGTGACAAATTTTTTTACGACCACTTAGCATGCACGGATCATGAACTCAATTTTTTTGTGTGTTCACATACCTAATGCCACAAAAGTCACCAAGTTTCATAACATTCCGATGAAGCTGTGATTTTTAAAAATTCAAAACAGATTTTTGTAATCTGAATTTATTGGTGTGTATGTGTATAAACGTGTGTATGTGTGTGTGTGTGTGTGTGAATTTTTTGCACTCTTGATGTTGTAGAGTGTCACCCCTTTACTGCGGTGTACTTTTTTTTAGAATCGTGGCAGATTTGTAGATTGTACAGACAAATTCAGAGAATTTTTGTGTTTTTGTAAATTTCCCATTCATTTCCTATGGGTCGGTCATTTTTGACCGAAGACCACGAGTGTGACTATTTTTTTTACGACCACTTAGCATGCTCGGATCATGACCTCAATTTTTTTTTGTATTCACATACCTAATGCCATAAAAGTCACCAAGTATCATAACCTTCCGATGAAGCTGTGATTTTTAGAAATTCAAAACAGAAAATTATTCGGTCAGAAATTACCGAGGACCATCAGAGGGTTAATATGTTTGCATGCTGATTTGTAAGTCTTTCTGGATAAAAGCATCTGCTAAATCAATGCATGATGTGTGTAAATGTGTGTTTTGCAGAGAGACACCGGCAGCCCGTCCCTGAACATCACAACCTCTGTTTCTGAATCCAACTGGATAGTGAAGGTACAGAATTACTGGAATAAAATTACATTTGTGATTGAAAACTCATTTATGCGCTCTCAGATTCTCTCACCAAACCTCATTGTCTCTTTTCCATTTGTGTTTGGCTTCACCAGCCGGAAGATAAAGCAAAGTATGATGGGATATTTGAGAGTCTGTGTCCAGTTGGTGGGATGCTGTCAGGTGATAAAGTGAAACCGATCCTCATGAACTCAAACCTGCCTCTCGATGTGCTCGGAAAGGTGAATGTCTGGCATTACTTTGTAATATAGGCCTGCACTGTTATAGACATTTCAGATCAATTCATTTTTCCTGATATTGTACTGATATTAAAGCCATTGTTTTATCTTTTTTGTTGGTTTAGTTTTATAAACAGCATTTACAGGTTTAATCTAGAATTGGATTCAAGTGAAATCAGGCACATAAAACATCAAAATATCCTGTAGAAATGATGGGTAACTGTTTAGAAAAATAGTGTACTTTTTTGATTTAAAAACACACACTAAAGTTGAAAAGTTTGGGGTCATTGTGATAAAAAAAAAAAGAGATAATATTTTATTCAGCAAGGAGGCATTAAATTGATCAAAAGTGACAGTAAAGATATTTAAAATGTTACAAAAGATTTCAAATAAATTATTTTCGTTTGAACTTCTGAAAAATAATCCTGAAAAAAATATATGAAGCAGCGAAAACTGTTTTCAACATTGATAATAATCAGAAATGTTTCTTGAGCAGCAAATCTGCATATTAGAATGATTTCTGAAGGATCATGTGACACTGAAGACTGGAGTAAAACTTTAACTTACTGATGTTTGAACGGTAGTGTATATACAGTACCAGTCAAAAGTTTGGAAACATTACTATTTTTAATGTTTTTGAAAGAAGTCTCTTATGCTCATCAAACCTGCAGTTAAAAAAAAAAAAAAAAAAAAAAAAACAGTAATATTATGAAATATTATTACAATTTAAAATAATTGTTCTCTTTTTTAATATATTTTAAAATGTAATTTATTTTTGTGATGCAAAGCTGAATTTTCATCGGCAAGTACTCCAGTCTTTGGTGTCTTATGATCCTTCAGAAATCATTCTAATATGATGATTTGATACTCAGTTATTATCAATGATGGAAACAGTTGTGCTGTTTAATATTTTTTTTGGAATACTTTTTTCAGGATTCATTGATGAGTAAAACATTAACAGCATTTATTCATAAAAACAGCATTTATTCAAAATAAAAACATTTCTAAAAATATAAATCGTTACCATCACCTTTTATCAATTTAACGCATCCTTGTTGAATTAAAGTACTAATTTCTTTAAAAAAAAAAAAGTTATTGTTCCCAAACTTTTGAACGGTAGTGTATATTGTTACAAAAGATTTCTATTCTAAATAAATACAGTTCTTTTTAACTTTTTATTCATCAAATAATCCTGAAAAAAGGTTATAAAAAAAAAATATTAAGCAGCACAACTGTTTCCAACATTGATCATAAATCAGCATATTAGAATGATTTCTGAAGGATCATAAGACACCAAAGACTGGAGTACTTGCTGATGAAAATTCAGCTTTGCATCACAAAAATAAATTACATTTTAAAGTATATTAAAAAAGAGAACCATTATTTTAAATTGTAATATTATTTCATAATATTACTGTTTTTTTTTTTTTAACTGCAGGCTTGATGAGCATAAGAGACTTCTTTCAAAAGCATTAAAAATAGTAATGTTTCCAAACTTTTGACTGGTACTGTATATATATATATATATATATATATATATATATATATATATATACATAAATAAAAAGTATAATAATAAAAGGTCTGATAGTGTTTGTTCCAAATTCAGACTTTTTTTAGAATATAAAAATGCTAGTATTTGATGTACTTTTTAATGTTGTCTAGATCTTTACTTTATCAGTGAATGTTTTGTCAACTTTTTATCTCTTTGTTTTGTAGATTTGGGATCTCAGTGACATTGACAAAGATGGGCACTTGGACAAAGATGAGTTTTCAGTGGTGAGTCAAATGATGCATCAAACAAAATACCACCTTATTATTAGTACTTTGGGTTAATGATGTGCTCAAACCTCTAACACTAAATAATACTTCAGCGTGCACATCATCCTGCAGTGTTTGTGAATGATTCCTCAAATCATGTGTCTTGAGTTGGGGAGAGGCGTGATGTTATTTTACTCACGCTAATGTTTTACATTACTCACACTGCTCAATGTGCAATATATATATATATCTCAAAATAGATTATAGAGTAAGTATTTGTGTAATTATTCTCTGTGACTAGAGGAAACAGGCCACTTCAGAAATAGAAAATCAGAAATAGAAATTCCAATGCTCATTGTGTCAACAATAGACCTTATTCAGAGCAGCGCCATGACGGGTATGAAAGTGAGGCTGTGAGGGATAGTCTTGCTTTGTTTCCAATGGCATCCACTGTAAAAAGCTCCTAGATTACTTACAATTTTCCACAGCTTATGTCGTCGGGAGTTTTTTGTCAACTGAAATTTCTTGGAAAGATATTTTTCCCAGTGTTTCATGAGCAGAACAAATCCAAAAACACATTAAACAACAGTACAGCCCATTGAAGAGATGCATGTCTGTCCCTCGCAGCCTCGCTTTCATTCCCATTCAAAGATGGCGCTGCTGTGAATAAGGTCTATAGGAAAAGAGCTCACATTATTTGCTTTATAGAGTAAGTATTTGTGGATAATTATTGGGAAACTGGACACTTGTTGAAAAAAAAAATCAGAAAGAAAAATCCCAATGCTCATTGTGTCAACCATAGGATAAAAGCTCACATTATTTGCTTCATATATTCACATTATTTGCTCATTGCAGGTGATGCACCTGGTTTACGCAGCCAGAGAGAAGGAGCCTATGCCGTCCGCCCTCCCGACATCTCTCATCCCTCCATCCAAACGTAAGAAGATCCCAGGCGCTCTCCCGGGATCCGTTCCTGTTCTTCCCTCCAGTCCGTTCCTCATGATGGAGACCCTGCGGCCCGTGCCGACGCTTTCCAAGAGTCCTCTGGGCAGCAGCACAAATCTGTCTCCGTCAAACTCGATGAAGCGCTCCACCCCGACACCCCCGCAGCCTCAAACGCACACACAGGTGAAAAAACCAATGCCGTCGTGCCGGTGTAACACAAAACACCTGTCCAACCACATTCATATCAGCTCCTGGGGCCGGTTTCACAAAGCTATTTTAGACCGGTCTATAGTGTTAGACAAGTCTAAAATTCGCTCATAGACTAGTCTAATGCAAGTTAGACTGTTTCACAAAAAAAAATTAGACACCTAACCCAGTCTAACTTAGATCTAAGACTCTGTTACCTTGGCAACCGGCAGTAACAATCGGTTACATTACAAACAGCCAAAAGAAAAGGGAAAATGGCTCATAATTTAAACATTTCTTCTTGTTACTACATTCTCCGCTAAATTTCCCAAGTACAATGTCCTTGTAACTGTTATACTCCTCTAACAAACACATATTATCCACTGGGGTAAACTACACTGAGCGGTTGAATGCGCTTACTCGATCCGCCATGTTTTTTTTGTTTTGAAAAGTGTCTATTTTACCCAGAATGCATTGCAGTGTAGTCCTACTTAAGATAGTCAAGAGTCTTAAGTGCTTTGTGCAACAGTCTGATTTAGATGTCTATCTGAAGTCTGACTATCTTACTATTTCTAAGCCATAGTCAGAGTCTATCTTTGTGAAACCGGCCCCTGGAGCTGTAGTCTTCATGTTCACAGAGTTTACTTCAAAATAATGCACTGTGAAAAGTTTGTTTGATTGGGCATGATTTGCTACATTATTTAGATACCATTAACAACCTACAGTTCTTTCACCAAGCAAGTTAGTTACACAGTGACTAAACCTGTGTACAGAACCCAAAAAATATTCTCTCAAATGTTCTCATTCAAGTGACTTTCACTTTAAACTTCATCAGCTGCCGGGCGCCGTAAAAGATTGAACCATTTGAGATTTACGGACTGTGAAGTTTTTGTCCTCAAGCCATTTGCGCAAGAGTATGCATGTGTTTTGAAAGGAGTATTCGTGTATTGCATTGCATACACTTTGTTTTTGAAGCAGCCTTGATGACACATGACTCAATATGACAAATAATAATAATAATTTAATCATTAATACAGATGCTGCGTCCGATATGTGACCCTGGACCACAAAACCAGTCACATGGGTCTTTATGCAAATGTATGCATCATATGAAAGTTGAATAAATAAGCATTCCAGTGATGTGTGGTTTGTTAGGATAGGACAATATTTGGCTGATATACGACTATTTGAACATCTGGAATCTGAGGGTGCAAAAAAATCAAAACATTGAGAAGATCTCCTTTAAAGTTGTGCATTTATGTTCGCGATTGTGCTGCATTCACTCACAAAAGTAAATTTTATATATTTATGATAGAAAATTCACAAAATATCTTCATGGAACATGATCTTTACTTAATATCCGAATGATTTTTGGCATAAAAGAAAAATCGATAATTTTGACCCATATAATGTATTGTTGGCTATTGCCACAAATATACCCGTGACTGGTGACGTGATCCAGGGTCACATATGTTTTCAAACTCCAGCGTTTCCCACTCATAATTACGACTTTGTGGTGACATACATGTGCATTCAACTTGTAATTACAATCTTTCTGGCGTGACTTGAACACACCCTAAGGGCATTGCATTGTGGGATACAGTGTGCTCTGTTTGTAAAATAGGCTGCGTTCACACTGCGAGCCTTAGTGCTCAATTCCGATTTAATTCTCAGATTAGATTTTTGTATAGCTGTTCACGTTGTTTTAAAACACGCCGGCTTTTTGGGACTCTAGCTTATTCACCGTCTCCCCCAGAGTTAGATAAGTCCACACACACCCTTCTCATCTCCGTGCGTGTCGTAACTCTGTCTGACGCACCCACCGCTAGCCTAGCTTAGCACAAAGACTGGAGGTAAACGGCTCCAGCTAGCTCATACTTATGAGCTCACTGTCATTCCACTGACTACCTTTCGCAACCGTCTTGATGACGTCAGCTATGTAAAATCTTTGAAGTGACTCCCATGAGCGCAGAATTGTGACGAATGTTGTGACGTAAAAGTCACATGAACCTGTTTCGGATTTAGCACCACACATGGAAGTGACACAGATCGGAGTTGATAAGATCAGATGTGGTTTGTGCTGTTCATACTGTCATGAGAAAAGTCACATGTGAGCAAAAAGGTGTTAGGGGTGTAATGATACCCTCATGTCACGATGCAATATTATTACGATACTCCAAGACATATGATAAAAGGTTAACAAAAAGTGTACTGTTGATTAAAATGCTAAATTTGGTATTACATTGTGGGTGTAAAAACTTCTAAATGATCTGAAACCCAATGCACAGGACAATAGAGACACCAGAATAAAAATAGTCATGATTCTGAAGCTGAAAATACAAAATTATTTTATGCTGTTTTCTATATATTTAAATTAATGTAGGCCACTTTTTACTGATAACACAAGACATTTGGCATTATGAGGACCCACAAATATCCCCCCATTGCATTATTATACATTATATTCCACATTTTATATACAGTACCAGTCAAAAGTTTGGAAACATTACTATTTTTAATGTTTTTGAAAGAAGTCTCTTATGCTCATCAAGCCTGCAGTTAAAAAACAAAAAAACAAAAAAAACAAAAAACAGTAAAATTATGAAATATTATTACAATTTAAAATAATGGTTCTCTTTTTTAATATATTTTAAAATGTAATTTATTTTTGTGATGCAAAGCTGAATTTTCATCAGCAAGTACTCCAGTCTTTGGTGTCTTATGATCCTTCAGAAATCATTCTAATATGCTGATTTGATACTCAGTTATTATCAATGATGGAAACAGTTGTGCTGTTTAATATATTTTTTTGGAATACTTTTTTCAGGATTCATTGAGTAAAACGTTAACAGCATTTATTCATAAAAACAGCATTTATTCAAAATAAAAACATTTCTAACAATATAAATCGTTACCATCACCTTTTATCAATTTAACGCATCCTTGTTGAATTAAAGTACTAATTTCTTAAAAAAAAAAAAAACGTATTGTTCCCAAACTTTTGAACGGTAGTGTATATTGTTACAAAAGATTTCTATTCTAAATAAATACAGTTCTTTTTAACTTTTTATTCATCAAATAATCCTGAAAAAAGTATCTCAGGTTATAAAAAAAATATTAAGCAGCACAACTGTTTCCAACATTGATCATAAATCAGCATATTAGAATGATTTCTGAAGGATCATAAGACACCAAAGACTGGAGTACTTGCTGATGAAAATTCAGCTTTGCATCACAAAAATAAATTACATTTTAAAGTATATTAAAAAAGAGAACCATTATTTTAAATTGTAATAATTTTTCATAATATTACTGTTTTTTTTGTTTTGTTTTTTTTTTTAACTTGATGAGCATAAGAGACTTCTTTCAAAAACATTAAAAATAGTAATGTTTCCAAACTTTTGACTGATACTGTATATAGTACACTAAAACTCTGAAAACTTGAATATTTTCTCACACAGTAATTTTTATTTTGGGTGAACTAATACACAATACATATTGTCACACAATCCATGATGATACATATTGCTGCATATTTCATATTGCGATATATTGTGACATGATACATTGTTACACCCCTAGTAGTCATAGATGCATATGGAAAATTCACATAATGCACGTTGCACACATAATATGAGTCATATGTGATTCAAAATGTCCCCTAAATGTGTGTTTGCAGCCGTCCTCTGATCTCTGGGTGGTGCCGGCGGATGACAGAGAGCAGTACGAGGAGATCTTTGATCTGGCCGACTCTGATTTTGATGGGATGGTTGGAGGAGGTGAAGTGAAGGATATCTTCATGAACTCCCGGCTGCCTCAGAGCGTCCTGGCACACATATGGTGAGATTAAACAGAAAAAATGCAATCGTGTTTCTAAGTAAAGTCACCCACAGCCTTTTTAAAGCCATGCTAGTGCTTGCAAAATGAACCTTTTGTGTTCTTTCATTAGTCCAACAGCAGTAGGACTATTGCAGTGCTCTGTTTCATGGGCTTCCTTCCAAATCTCTTGATAAATTACAGTTGGTACAAAAATGCCGCAGCTCGAGTCACTACCAAAACTTCCATCTCTGAACATATTTCTCCTCTTTTACAAAATTTGCATTGGCTCCCAGCTAAACGACTTTTATTTTATTTTATATATTTTATTTTCAATTTTACATAGTGTACAAATTTGAGAATACAAGGAAAATCAAACAATACAACAACAAAAAAACCAAGGGGGGTTGGACTAACATAAACAAGACTTAATCCTAGATTATTACAGTGAAATTTTACTTTTAACTTTACAAAGCACTTAAAGGATTAGTTCACTTTCAAAAAATGTTTTGCTGATAATTTACTCACCCCGACGTCATCCAAGATATCCATGTCTTTCTTTCTTCAGTTGAAAAGAAATTAAGGTTTTTGAGGAAAACATTCCAGGATTTTTTCTCCATATAATGGACTTCAATGGGGTCCAAACGGTTTGAAGGTTCAAATGTCCGTCTCAACGCAGCTTCAAAGTCTCGACACGATCCCAGCTGAGAAATAAGGGTCTTATCTAGCGAAACCATCAGTCATTTTCTAAAAAAGAAAATATATATATATATATATATTAGGGCTGTCAAAGTTAGCGCGTTAATAACGCGTTAACGCAAAATCATATTAACGGCACTATTTTTTTTAACGTTCGATTAACGCAGCGCGTATTTTCTGTTTGACCCGTGGCCCAAAACCTAGTTGGAGAAATGGAGATACACAGTGTTGCCAACTTAGCGACATTGCAGACCCATTTAGCGATTTTTTTTTTTCCTTCAACAAAGCGCCCAAACCTTATTTAGTTTCTGAGAATCTACCGGTACCGCCGGTACTGCTCTCCCAGCACGCGCGCGCGCCTCTCTCTCTCTCGCTCTCTCTCTGCGTCTCGCGCTGGAGAGAGGAGCACCGCTTTAATTCAGTTAAACACAGATATGATGTTGCTTCTCTAATTTTACATGCAAGTATAGCCGAAATCAGATATTGTGTTTATCTTATGTGTATTTGATTTCATCAGACGACGGCTCGATTATCAGGATTTTTGTGCAGATTAACATCTTGGAAGGGAGAGCTGGTTATGTCTTAATGGGTCGCGTTTCAGTCACCATTTCATATTCATTCCGTTGTTTGACAACAGAAACAGTAAAATATACCAATGAAAACAGTTTTATTGAGAATTTAGCTTCATCAAAATGGGCACAGAGAGAGACAAACTATAATGTAGCCTAATAATAAATAATAAATGTACATTTAGCATTTTCAGAAGAGCTGCCCTGTCATGCAAAAATCTAAACATGTTTGTGTTAATTGCTCAGTGCAAAGAAAGAGAAGTAATGGGAACCTGGTATTTCTTTGTTCTTTCTACATGTGTCTAATAGACATGAACAAGTTCTTTGAAAAACATCTGTGACCTTTGAAACATGTCTCGTCTTCATGCTCTATGTGTTGACTATGGTTTCAATAATAAACATACATTTGCATAAAGCATCCATATTTATCCATGCCCACGTTGATTAGAGTATTACAAACTTGAAAAGTATTAATTTAAGGTACATTTAGAACAAATAAAAAAATGTGCGATTAATCACGAGTTAACTCATGACAATCATGCGATTAATCGATTAAAATTTTTAATCGATTGACAGCCCTAATATATATATATACTTTTTAACCACAAATGCCCGTCTTGAACCATCTCTGAGATGCGCCACGTATTACGTCATCATGTTGGAAAGGTCACGAAAAAAATTAAAATAATAATAATAAATTAAAACAAAGACGTCGGACGATTTTGAAGTTGGAGGAGAAAATGAGATGGAATTTTTCGCCCCTCCCTACCTTTCTGAACTGGAGTACACAGACAAATAACTTAGACAGATGGCGTGACGCGTGACCTTTCCAATGTGATGACGCAATGCATCTCAGAGATTTCCTTTTTTTTTTTTTTTTTTTTTAATGACTGATGGTTTCGCTAGATAAGACCCTTATTCCTCGGCTGGGATCGTGTCGAGACTTTGAAGCTGCGTTGAGACGGACATTTGCACCTTCAAACCGTTGGTTGTCATTGAAGTCCATTATATGGAGAAAAATCCTGGAATGTTTTCCTCAAAAACCTTAATTTCTTTTCGACTGAAAGAAAGAAAGACATGGATATCTTGGATGACATCGGGGTGAGTAAATTATCAGCAAAAATGTTTTTGAAAGTGAACCAATCCTTTAACACCTTGGCTCCTTCATATCTTCTAGATCTTGTTCATATACATTCTCCTTCCCGCATTTTAAGATCGGCTTCTGCACTTACACTTGTTCTTCCACGCACTATGGGGTCACAAGCTTTTGGTTATGCGGCTCCCCATTTATAGAACTCACTTCCTGTAGAAGTTCGCAACAGTTCTAGTGTTTCGGTCTTTAATTCACGTCTTAAAACGTATCTGTTTAGGCAGGCTTTTATGTGATTTAATGTTTGTTGCTGTACTGGTTTTATTGTTTAATGTCATTGCTTTTATGGATTTTGTAAGGTGTCCTTGAGTGCCATGTCCAGTGCGCCTGTAAATAAAATGTATTATTATTATTTATGATATGTTGCACATTATCTGTCTTTCATGCATGTGTTCATTGAAGCCTAACGTTGTTGTCTGTTGTTTCGGTCTGCAGGTCGCTGGCGGACACTCAGCGTACCGGTAAACTCACCAAAGAGCAGTTCTGTCTGGCGATGCACCTGATTCAGGAGAAAGTTAAAGGAGTGGACCCTCCTCAGAGTCTGACCCCTGACATGATACCACCGTCAGAGAGAGGGGTCGCCAGCACACCTGTGAGTGGACCACATGCATGTATATAGCTGCGTTCAGACTGTCAGTCCAAATCCGATGATTGTGCATATCTGATTGAAATCCGATCAGAATTAGCTAATGTGAACAGCAAAAAATATATATTTTTACAAATCCGTTTCAAGCTACGTCCATAGATGGTTTAGCCTGGAAATCCAGACCTAAATCTGAAAGATTAATGGTCTGGCATCGACTAATGAAAATCAACCAGCTCGAGGGGCGGCACCAAGCATGCATTTGAAAATCTCACTGCACGCAATTGGATAACAATCACAACAAGCCCCATACGCTTAGCTAACAGCGACGCTAACTGGTAGATTAGACTCTTGCCGTATCCGGTCGGCAAAACAGCAAAAACGCCCTTCTTGCAAAGGAACGATTCGAGCGGCGTCTTCTGTTCCTCTTTTAGATAAAAAGCCAAGTCTAACTCGTTCACTGTAGCCGTTTCAAACAACTGGTGTTCATCCATAGCCATCTCGCAATGTTTACTAATGACTTCGACGTCACAGCGCTGTCGTCTTCTGTTTAGCTCGCCTCTGGCCCGCCTATATCAGATAACCCGATGTGATTGGTGCAGCTCGGATACAAGGGCATATTTAATGAGCATCATTACCCGACGCCAGAGTAAACTCGCTGAGCAAATTCAACTTGTGCTCTCGCGAGAACTCTGGATTTCCAGGGTATATATGGTTTGAAATCTTATTCAAATTGCATTTTTGGAAATCCGTTTCAGTCTGACCGCTCTGATCAGATTTCTCGTGGTTGACTTTCTCACGCAAAGTAAAACATAAACGCCAGACGTTGTTATCCACCTTATTCCTACGCCCCATGGCGCTTTGCGCAAATTATGGGTGTAACTTCCGTTAACCTGTAAACAATCAGTGAAACGCTCGCTCTATGAGGTAATGTTGTAAAATGTTTGCTTATGCATTAACTAATGTTAACAAATGAGACTTTATTGTAAATTAACCCAAAAATGTTTCAGTAACACTTTATAGTTAGGTCTCATTTGTTAACATATGTTTATGGATTAAGTTTACATGAACTAACAATGAACAATATATATATATATATTAAAAAATAAAAGAATATTTGTTTTTGTTAGTAGAAGCACAATTATTTACTGTTTGTTCATGTTAGATCACGGTGCATTAACTAACGTGAACAGATGCAACATTAGTAAATGTTAAAATTAACTAAGATTAATAAATTCTGGCAGAAGTTAATTTAGTTAATGTCTCATTTATTACATAACATGTGGTAATGCATATTTTTGATAATCCAGTTTATACAAATGAAAGGTACTTTATCTGATTATTTTATTTTTTATTTGTAACTTGATCCAGATTCTCTCTGGATTCACACCGTCAGTCATGTCCGAATTGACCCCGTCGACCAGCCTGAGCAGGGTAAGTGATGTGTGATGTGTGTTTCTCCTGTAGGCAGAAGCTTCATTGATCGACATCCAAGAACCGCTGTGAGAATAAATGGTGTTCTTAAAGGGATACTTCACCGATTAGCATTAAGCTTTGTATCAGTAGAAACCAGGTAGTATTCTCGAGTGGCCGTGTTTCCCTCCCTCATGTCCCCCTGAGACGAGAGATTTCTGTATTGTGTGTCTGGAAAAAAACCTCAGATAACGCAAAAATCGTCTTTTAGCTCATCAGAGGCTCTTCTGTCCAGAGGCGAGAGACTCCAGCCAGTAGGAGGAGCTCGTCCCGCATGTGTTCAACCCGCCCATAGGGGGATCTCACGATAAAACGCCGTCTTTTCAGTTTCCAGTCGACTAGTAGCCTAGCTGTATCATTTCTCCCGATACTGCCCTCTGTAACCGGTGCATTCTGGGAGTTGTTGTCTTTCATCCACATGAGCCAAAAATACATTTTCTGGCTTTTCTCAGTCTAGAAGAGACACCAACTTCTAAAATAATTTCACATTTCTACTACATAAATGACCCAATTTAAATACGCATTCATCTTTCCAGTGGTGAAAAATCCCTTTAACTTCCTTTTGACAATCTGGGTTGACTTCTGAATGCACACCATACACAACATTTGCAGGTTTCTCAATCCCATTCTTCCTCTTTCTCTCTACCTTCCTGTCAACTTGATACCGGCCCATTAATCAAAGCAAAAAATACACAATTAATATATTAAATCATGAAAAGTGGGCTATAATATTATTGGTTAATATTATTTTTCCTTGGTTACATCATCAGAAAATTAAATATTATGCAAACACTTTTTAATTTTCTTTAAAGTCACATGCACTGACAATTCATTTACAATAAGACTGGATTTTTATTTTTAAGAAAGTTCATTTTGGTTGTTGCTATGAAGTCTGTCTTTATGTTCAGGCAACGAGACCGCCACCTAGTGCTCATGGATGAGCACTGCATGCTTATACACAGTCAGACTCTATATAACACACAACATGATTTTTCCAGGACAGCAGCAGTTCTGTTGGGTTGGTTGAGCTGACGGGAAACAAGGATCTCGGTGACATCAACCAGGAAATCTCCCAGCTGCAGAGGTCAGAGAGTTTATAGATGGAGAATTATATGCTACACACAACCATATTCTGCTAATTACTTATTATTATTATTATTATTATATTATTATATTCATATTAGGTCACACTTTTAGATTAGGGTCCAATTCTCACTATTAACTAAATCTTTGCATCAATAAACTCCTAATTACTGCTTATTAATAGTTAGTAAGGTAGTTGTTAAGTTTAGGTATCGGGTGGATTAAAGGAAGTAGAATATAGTCATGCAGAATAAGGTATTAATATGTGCTTTATAAGTACTAATAAACAGCCAATATCTTTGTAATATGCATACTAATAAGCAACTAGTCAATAGTGAGAATTGGACCCTAAACTAAAGTGTGACCTTATATGTGATCACAAAACCAGTCACATGTCGCACAGGTATATTTGTGGCAATAGCAAACAATACATTATATGGGTTAAAATTATCGAATTTTCTTTTATGCCAAAAATCATTAGGATATTAAGTAAAGATCATGTTCCATGAAGATATTTTGTACATTTCCTACCGTAAATATATAAAACATGTATTTGTGTGAGTGAATGCAGCACAATCGTGAACATAAATGCACAAATTTAAAGGAGATTTTCTCAATGTTTCGATTTTTTTTTTGCATCCTCAGATTCCAGATGTTCAATAGTTGTACCTATCCTAACAAACCACACATCAATGGAAAGCTTATTTATTCAGATTTCAGATGATATATAAATCTCAATTTCAAAAACGGACCCATGTGACTGGTTTTGTGGTCTAGGGTCACATATTACATTATAAATATTGTTTACTATTTTTGCTTTTTCCTCATTTTATATTCTTTTCTGTTTTTTTGTGCATCGCTTCATAGTGAGAAACGCATTTTAGAGACTGAAATCAGACAGAAAGAGGAAGTCCTGCGACAGAAGAACGGTGAAGTGCAGGTGAGGCTGATCTGTTCGTCACTGGTAACCTTTAATGGTAACACTTTGTAATAAGCTCCCAGTAGTTAATGCATTAACTAACATTGAGTAACAATGAGCAATTTCTTACAGTATTTATTCATCTTAATACAGCTGTTCATTGTTAGTTCATCCGGTCCATTAAATATTAACAGTTACAACTTTTGAATTTTAATAGATTATTAGTAAATGTTGCAATTAACATGAACTGAAATCAATAAATGCTTTAGAAGTATTTTTTTTAATTGTTAGTTCATGTTAACTAATGTAGTTAACTCATTTTAACAGATTAATCTTATTGTTAAGTGCTACCCATTTTACATCAGGTAATGTTAGTTAATGCATTAATTTAGTAACACTTTATTTATTATTTATTATTAATATTATTTATTATATATTTATTCTATCACTTATATTATTATGCACTAGCTGTAGTAATGGCAGAAAACATGCAACTAACCCTAGACCAAACCCTACACCTAACCATAAATACATGTAGTTAATTAATATTACTAAGTACTTAATTGTAAAATTACACCGTAACAAGGACACCTTAAAATAAAAACAGTATTTATTAATCTTTGTTAATGTTAGCTGATAAAAATACATATAGTTCTTCATTTAAAATGTTCATTCTTAATTCAAGTCTAACGTGAGAAACAATATTAACAGATGCAACCTTTGGTTTTAATTATGTAATTAGTAAATGTTACTAAGAAGTAGTAAATATAAACTAAGATTAATAAGTATTTTTCATTGATAGTTCATGTTAGCTTGTGCGAGACTTCTGATTCATTAGCCGCTATAGGTAAATAAACATGAGGATAATTAAGTGCGGTAAATAGTAAAACTATTTGTGCTACGTACCAATGTGTTTATAATTACAACAATATATTAAAATGATAGGATAACAAATTTGCAATATCAAGCAGCGTTTCCATTACAGATTTGCGCAAAACTTTTTTTCACTAAATGTCGATAAAAAACGATTGCGAAATGACGGCGTTTCCATTAAACGATGTTATGCGACTAAAACTTAATTTTTTCCTCTCGTGATAAGTCATGCCAAAAATCATGGCGACGGATGTTGGTCGGTTTATGTATATCCCAGCCACTGCACTGGCCATTATTATTAATCAAAGGAGATGTATGTGTGTTTTCCAAGCACTCATATGAGGAGTTTCTGGGTGTTTCTCCCTCAGATCTGCTTCGAGGTCTTGATTGTGACATTTCTTTGAGGTTTAGAATCCATTATTCCTGTAATTCTTTTGTTTTTTATGAGTTTAATAAAGAACTCTGTCTCGTATTCTCTCCAAACACACCGCGTCATTACGTCAGCTGACCTGTAAATGCACCAAAACTGTTTCTCCATTGCAATATTTATTTCCCGAATTGCCTGAAAAACCACCTCATGCGAGCGTAAAAACTTTTTTGCGATTAAATGGGAGTTTTTTTGCGTAATTGACGTGTTTCCATTGGGCGTATTTTCAATTCGCAATTTTAATTTGCGCAATTTGAAGGGTAAAGCCCCGTTCACACTACAAGCGACTTTGTCGCTGCATGTCGCCAGGGGCCGGCGATGAGGTCGCTAGTGGGCGTTCCCACTACTGGTTGCCTAGTAACGTTTCTGAATGACATCCAATGACAGCGAATAAACAAGTAAATGGAGAGTGTAAACAGCACTAAAATATTAGCAAGGCTACTATAGTACGTTTAGGTTTTGTTTACTGTCTCTCACGTAACACATTGTCAAAACAAATTATTTAATAGTTAATTTTACAGGCTATTCAATCATTTAAACCTACTTGGAATCCCTGCAATCTCTGAAACTCCTTTCCACGTATCATTCTTTTTATATATGTCCCTGTACGTGGGCAGAGACATGTCATATCAAATTGGTAAATTGCTAACCGCAAGGATAAATTTTTCCTCCATCTTTGCGTCAATGCACTGCAGGCCCAGGGACAGGGGCAGGGGCTGAGCGGAGAAGGATCACGCGCGCTCCACTCCTATTGGTTGTCGCTCCCGAAAGTCGCTCTTCATTTGCATAAAGTTAAACAGATGTCAACTTTGTCGCCTCGCCAGACACGCCCCATCCGGTCGCCAACGGTCGCTGTTGCGCGTGTTGCCGGAAATCGCCCGCTCCCCATTGAAATGAATGGTATCGTGTTGCTTTGTCGCCTGTAGTGTGAACGGGGCTTAATGGAAACACTGCTACTGTCAATGACACCGTAAGCCTCGTACATTCAAGGTACAAATTACACCATCCGCTCTTACGTAAAAAATAAGGTGGATAACCTAATGTTTCTGTGCAGGAGGTGCAGAGAGACCTGGAGCGTGAGAATGTCGGTCTGCAGGACTTGGAGCACCAGAAACGGGACGCTCAGGATCGACTCAGTGATATGGAGCAACAGAGAGCCAAGCTGGAGACGACACTGGACGAGGCCAAGAACAAATGGCAGGAGGAGAACGCTAAGGTGAGTCTCACTTTGATTTGAGTTGAGAGAGAAGATAGAAGGGTCTGTTGGCAGATACATACTGTAATGCTGACGTATATTTGATATAATACAAATTAAAATGGTGCATTTTGTATAGCTCAATCAAATCTGGTTCATAATTGATTCAATTTGCAATATTGAAACCGTTATTGAACTAAATTGAACCAATATCGAACTCGAACTGAATATATATATATACTATTTTGTTTTGTTTATAGGCCTATATATTTATTTTAATTTGATTATTTTATATTCCACCAAATCAGCTTATCTTTGTAAAATGGCACGGCTTTTTAAATATCTAAATGTACACAATCAAGCATTATTTAATGATTATAACTTTAGTAATTAGAACTAAACCTTGATAATCACGCATGAATGCATATGTGTCATTTTAACTGAACTTAGGACTGGTGGTGGTGCTTAAGATAGGTCAAAACACTGTTTTTGTAAGGAAAATAGATAATAATAATTCAATAATTAATAGTAATTATTATTAAAAGATAATAATCCTACTACTAATAATGAAAATATCCAACACATGAGCTGCTGGGTTCATGAATGTTAATCACGTTGTCGGCGTTCGCTCGAACTGATTTGCTGAAATTAAAACAGGGATGAGCGCCATCCAATGAGATTGCCGTTTGCGCATAAGCTCCGCCCACTACCGGAGTAACCGGCATATATTCTGCTTGTTCTTAAAAGATGAATAATTTTAGATGAACTCCGTTATTTTGACTGGAAAATACAAACAAGTATATTGTTTACATGTAGCACGTCGATTTTGCGTGGTATGTAAGACTCTCGCTCTCTCTCTTCGCGTGTGTGAGAAACGCGACGGCGAGGGTGCGCCTTCACACTAGAGTTTACGGTACGTCAAAGACAGGTACGCTGAGCTGAATTTGAATATTAGTACAGATCACTTGATGGAGAGCGAAACTCTCTAGCGCTCTTTGATATATCTATATCTATGCTAAACTTATACTTGGCATCTAACAAACACACTGGCGAGTAAAATCTAAGACTGTATTAGCCAATGGCTCGCCCAGAGTAAAATTTACTCGCATATGCCAGTGATTTACTCGCATTGTAGAGGGTTGCTTTAGAGCTGCTTATAACTCAATTGAACTTGTTTCTTAATTGATTAACCTTATACAGTTACATATCTTAACTGAATCAACATTGAACTGAATTAAGCTGAACGACACTTTTGTCTTTTTAAAGCTGATTTACAGATGAATTTGAATTGGTCTCTTTATTTGCATCATTAGGCGCTTTTCCATTACAAATTTGTGCAAAAGTTTTGTTATTTTTTTTCTTTTTTTTGACAAAAAACTATTGCGAAATGACAGCGTTTCCATTAACCGATGTTATGCGACTAAAACTCATGCCAAAAATCATGGCAACGGATGTTGGTAGGTTTGAATCCCAGCCACTGCACTGGCCATTATTATTAATGGAAGGAGACGTATGTGTGTTATCCAAGCATTAATGGTAAGGAAAGACCCTTATACTGTGAGCGGCACATATGAGGTGTTTCTAGGTGTTTCTCCCTCATTTCTGCTTCGAGGTCTTGATTGTGGCATTTCTTTGAGGTTTAGAATCCATTATTCCTGTAACTCTTTTGTCTTTTATGAGTTTAATAAAGAACTGTCTCGTATTCTGTCCAAACACACCGCGTCATCACGTCAGGTGACCTGTAAATGCGCAAAAATACTTAATTTTTGTATTTCCATTGCAGTTTTGTGAAATAGTTATTTTTCGAATTGCCTGTAAAACCACCTCATGCGAGCGGGAAAACTTTTTTGCAATAAATGGGAGTTTTTGCGAAATTGACGTGTTGCCATTGGGCGTATTTTCAATTCGCAATTTCAATTTGCGCAATTTGAAGGGTAATGGAAACACGGCTACTGATTCTATTATTTCGGTTTATTACTGTGAAGCTGTCTTGAAACAATCTAAAGCACTACATAAATAATGGTAACACTTTACAGTAAGGTCTCATTTGTTGACATTCGTTAATCCAATTGCTAACATGAGCTAACAATGAACAATATGTGTTTTAGAGCATGCATTAAACTTTGTTAATGTCCATTGATGGTAGTTAACAGTGCATTTAAGAATTTGAAGAATGCATTATTAAATGTTGAAATTACCATTAACAAAGATCATTAAAAGCTGCAGTTCATTGTTAATGTTCATAAATATATACTGTATGACATGACTAGACGGTTTAGCAGTTTATGATCAGAATAAGTTGTGACGTGAACCACATTTTAATGCTGAAAATCCAAAGTCTGACTGATCTGAAACATGCATGATGATTCTTTTATATAAATACCATCTTTTTTTCTTCTGTGTGTGTGTAGATCACATCTCTGCAGACTCAGATCTTCTCTCAGGAGTCAGACGTGCAGACGCAGGAGAAGGAGATGAGCAGGACGAAGACGGACCTGTACTGTCTGGAGCAGGAGGAGCAGCGTCTGGATGAGAGTCTGCGTGCTGGAACAGCCAAGCTCGACAGCATCCTCAAACTGCTCAAAACATCGCAGGACGAGATGGACCAGGTCACTAAACAAACTAGTGATGCACCGAAATTATAATTCTGGATGCACGCCCGAAACCCAAAACCGAAAATGCTTTTTAAAAAATATTTTTTGTCCTTTTTTTCCAATACAAATATCTAAAAGATAAATTTACTTAAACTGTAAAATGAAGTCTTGAAAAAATTTAATAAAATGTAAGTCAGTTTATGCTTAAAAGAAGAACAAATATCAAATTAAGCGCATTTTTTCTGAGCCCATTTGCAGATATTTGTTCTTGGTTTAGTCATAAACTTCATTTTGATAAATTTCACAGAAAACAAGACGTCATATTTTGTCATTTTACAGCTGAAGTTTTAGGAATCGTTAGATATTTGTACTGGGAAAAATAGAGAAATACTGAGGAAACATCACTTTTTTTGCAGTTTGTTCAGAAGGTACTGGAAAAAATGATTTCCATATTGTAGTGGTTTTAACCAAAACATTCAAGCTTTTTTTCTTTTTTTTTTGTGAAATTAATTATAAAGTAACATATCTGTTGTAAGTTGCATTTTCAAATTCTAAAGTGTTTCTCCTTAAAAAATTTAATTTAGAGAACATAATTCCTAATAATTCCTTCTTCAATTTTCAATACTTGGTCTTAAAAAGGTCTTAAGTCTTTATAATATCTGCAGAAACCCTGTACTTAAATGTTTTACTTAAAAATATTTATTTTACATTTTTTTTGTTGATGGTATAATTACATTAATATTAGTGCTGTCGATCGATTATATAAAAAAAAATCTACTAATTTAAGCGCACATTTTTCTGTAATTAATCGCACCTAACTTTTAATATGTTTTTATATTGTAATAATTTCACATTTAATCTCCAAATTAATGTAGAAACAACTAGTATTTAAGTAGCCTTAATTATTTAATGGCATCTTTGGTAACACTTTATTTTACAGTGTCTTTGTTACATTATGTTACATGTACTTACCATAGTAATAACAGTAATTTATGCATAATTACATGCAACTAACCCTCAACCAAACCCTAATCCTACTCTAACCCTATAGTAAGTACATGTAGTTGCTTAATATTACTCAGTACTTAAATATATAATTACACTGTAACAATTCCACCTTAAAATAAAGTGTAACTGCATCTTTTTATGAAAGAAGGCCAGTCTCTATGAAATAGATTTTTTTCTCAATTTTAGCCATTATAGGCATTCAGCATTACTGTATATTTGAAAGCTATCAATTAAAAAATGTAGTAGGCTTTAAAAAATAGAACAACTTTTAACTTAAGTGAACTTAAAGCAATCTTTACATAAACCCATTATAATAAATGTCACATTTACCTGTTCCCTTCAATATATCAAGGCTCAAATTTTTTTCTATTGGCCCAGTCAGACCGGTTCAGATTTTTACTTGCCCTGTCAAAATGCACAAAAAGTTATTGTTTTTGACCCATGTAACCTTGTAAACAGCGCTTTAAGATTTCACGTAGGTCTAACAGGTATCTGCAGAAATTGAATAAAGTTATCAAACACTCCACAGTCTTCACTGCATAAATTATAAATCAAATATAGATAAATCCTTACTAAAGCTACAAAAGTTATTCATTCAGGAGTTGTGAGTGATTTTCTCTTTTTCTTTTGTTTAACATTAATGACAGACAGCAGCAGGTTTATTAGGCTGCTGTCACTTTAAGAGCTGCCGCGTCTGACACACGCATCCAATTTTCTCACATCTCTTTAAATTCATTAAATTAATTTAAGATTTCATTTCACTATTTAAAAGACCGTGCTTGCGAGGATACTCAACAAAATGGGCATTTTGGCATAATTGTGACCCTGGATCACAAAACCGGTCACATGTCGCACGGGTATATTTGAGGCAATAGCCAATGTATGGGTCAAAATTATCGATTTTTCTTTTATGCCAAAAATCATTAAGATATTAAGTAAAGATCATGTTCCATGAAGATATTTTGTAAATTTCCTACCGTAAATATATAAAACATGTATTTTTGTGAGTGAATGCAGCACAATCGTGAACATAAATGAACAACTTTAAAGGAGATTTTCTCAATGTTTCGATTTTTTTTTTTTTGCACCCTCAGATTCCAGATGTTCAATAGTTGTATCTCAGCCAATTGTCCAATCCTAACAATCCATACCTCAATGGAAAGCTTTATTCAGCTTTCAGATTATGTATAAATCTCAATTTAAAAAAAAATTACCCATGTGACTGGTTCTGTGGTCCAGGGTCACAGTTGTGTGTGTTTTTGTCCTTTCAAACACCGTCTGAAGCGGCTTTCTATGCGCACGTGTCGTGTGTGTGTGTGTGTGTCACACAGTCAGGAGATTCACAGATGCGCTCCAGTACTGCATTGCCTTCTCTTTTGTGTCTTATCATGCTTAAATGCGTTAAAAGCATTTGCATGGATAAGAGCACTTGTAAAGTGACGTTTCTATTGTGATCTTGTTCCCTCAGACGCGCAGTGAGCTCAGCGAGATACAGGACACCCAGCGGGAGCTTAATAAGACTATCGAGCGCTACAACACAGCTCTCAGCGACAGCAAGATCAGCCTGGCCGAACTGGACCAGCTCATCGCTGAGGAAAGCTCCAGCGTCGATGCCAAGGTCAGGGGTCACGGCACGCTTCAGAAATCTCTTGATCATGTTGTCGTTTTTAAAGGGGTGGTTGATTATGATGTCACTTTTCTAACTTTAGTTAGTGTGTAATGTTGCTGTTTGAGCATAAACAACATCTGCAAAGTTACGGCACTCAAAGTTCAAAGCAAAGGGAGATATTTGCTTAAAGAAATCACTTTTTAAGGACTACAACAAACGGCTGGTAGAGACTACACGACATTCCTCCCGGGTTAGTGACATCACCAACCCTAGAATTTACATAAACCCCGCCCCCGGAACACGATTTATAGATGATCAAGACAGAATATGCTAATCAATGACTAGAAGATAACTACACATAAGCTACATAAATTCATCAGCTAACCATTCAGAAATGTTGTCTGCATGTTGTCACTTCTTCTCGAGTCTCTCCATCTTCCTGACTCCGGTTTGAACATAAAAGGCTAAACGTTTTTGAAATGTTCAGTGCATGTGTGTGTGAGGTAAAAGGACACGAGCTCTTGAAGCTCCGCCCCCTGCGCCGGGAGCAGCAGCTCATTTGCATTTAAAGGGACAGACACAAAAACAGTGCGTTTTTGCTTACCCTCAAAAAGTGACAATTTTAACATGCTATATACAAATATCTTTGGGGTATTCTGAGCTAAAACTTCACACACACACTCTGGGGACATCAGAGACTTATTTAACATCTTGTGAAAAGGGCATTAATACCACCCTTTTTAAGTGCACCTGATTTTGAGAGATACAGGTAGAACTTTAAGTCGATTTTCAAGGTTGCTTCAGCTTCAGATTGGTGGTCTTGAGCGAAACCAAAGCAAAAAGTATCCAGGTTTGCTTCTTTTCTTCTTTTTTTTTTTTTTTTTAGCAGGTCGTGAAATAAAATGGGTGAAATCAAATTTGGTCTTTTGACATATAAGAGGTTTTTGTACCATTACCTCCTCATTATAAACAAATCATTTATTTAATCAAGCTCCAAAAACAACTCGTTTCAATTTTGCGGGATCTATGATGGCGAATCCACACGGGCGAATATATTTGCATATGCCCGACAAATAGTTATACATCACCACATCATAGGCCCCACCCACTGGCATTTTATATTTTTAATTTTAATTTTAAAGTAGCTTTCACAATTTTTTATTTCAGTATTGTTCATTTTGTTTAAACAAACTTACTTCACTAAAGTAAGCTGCCAGTGCCACAATTCTGATTTTGTGAAAATATATATATATTTTTTCTTTTATATATAATATAAACAAACTTTTTATGCAATATTTATATTTTATTTTATTTCAGCTCGTTTTCAACTAATTAAAAAGATTATCAATAGTTTTAGTTAGCAGTAACAACACTGCCGTTGACCGAAATTATATGCCATTTTGAATAAATTTTATTAATAATGAAGAAATATTGATTCAATTTAAAGAATAATTTGTCAAGACAAAAACTGTTACTAAATTAAAATTACACTTAACATTATTTCCATTATTTAAACAGGCCTCATGGGGAAAAAAGTGTCAATTTTAATTTTTTAATTGCGATTTCCATCCATGAAAAACAAATCTATAAAATATTTAATTGGCTAAAAAGTATTTTTCCTTATCCAGTAATAATGCATGGCTTGTAAAGTCATAGTCAAAAGTTTTGGAAACTCTGTTAATCTGTGTATTTACTGTAAACTTGTTTCTACAAATTAATGGGTAAAAACAAAGGCTAAATACTGATAATTTTAAGTTTTTAGAAATCACCTTTACAGTAATGCACCTCTATTGGAAGTTGTATTGAACTTAGAATAATCCTTTAATTATGAAGGAAATGACTTGTTTGTTGACATTTAAAGTAACTTTAGCTTGACCTCCCATGGAAAGGTTAAAGAGTAACCACACAACACCACGCACATACCCGTCAGAGTGCCTCTACTCTTGTTATTGTTAAGGTAATTATGCCACACACTGACCCACTGTCACACAGTCAAACAGCTCACTCTTTCCTCGCACATCAGAAGATCCAGCACGGGAAATGAGGAGCTGAACGATGCCCTCTTCATACTCATTACAATGATAATATTTTCCCCGCAGTCAGAGGAGCAGAGCAAACACGAGCTGAATGCTGTGTGTGTTTCAGGAGGATTCGTTGGTTAAGTCCAGGATGGCCATGTTTAACAGTTCCAGCTCTCAAGGCCTGAACGCAGACCCCTTTCAGAGCGAAGACCCCTTCAAAAGTCACCCTTTCAGTAAAGGTGGGCTGTACTATGCCTTAATACATCTAGCAATGTGTGCTATATTCAGTGTTCAGTAGGACTGAAAGTTAGCATTGTTACTAACTTCAATGGTTAGACTGTTCAAGTCACATTTTAGCGAATCAGTTCATTCAAATGGTTCATTTAATTGAACTAGTTCCCAAATGTTGAACTGATTCATTGAAAGTGTCTGTGAAGTATTTTATGATTTATTTTCTGAAACAAAGTGTTTAAATCCTGCTTTTTAAAATGATATTTTATACAGTAAATTTTTTATTATTATTATTTTATTTATTTATTCATTCATTCATTCATATATTTATTTATTCATTTATATATTTATCTTTAATAATTTATCTTGTTTTAAATTAATTAATTTTCATATTTATTTATTTTATTACTTTCATTTATTAATTAATATTAATGTCATTTATTTATTTATTATTAATTATTTATTTATACCTTAATTACTTTTATTAGTTAATAATAATTTAATTCAATTATTTCAATTATAAATAATAAAAAAATTGTTTAAATTATTAATAATATATAAATTAAAAATAAATATTTTAACTTTTTTATAATCAATTTGTTTATTAATTATTTATATATTTATAATTAGTAGTGTTTGCTAAGGCAAGCATCTCTATTACTATGGTTTTGGTTTACGGATTTGAACGAACCCGTCATCCAGAATATTAAACTGCTAGCATCATTTGCTCTAGCATTATTTGTTTGTGGATTGAACTTGCTTTTGATATTTTATCTAAATGCAATGAGAATGTTATTCTATTATAGATATTATATTTGCATTTTATATATATATATATATATATATATATATTCTATTATAAATAATGTCAATATATTAATGTTATTGTTCTCTAGCTGATCCGTTTGGAGGAGATCCATTCAAACAGAACGACCCCTTCAAAGACCCGTTCGCTAATTCTGATCCCTTTGGTGAAAGTTCCTCGAGTCAATTCAAGGTAAATAAAAAAATACTGGAAATCTGGGAGCATCTTGTATCAAAAAGTACGTGTTTTTGTACATTCTATTGTACATTTTTCTTACCTCCACAATATGTTTAGACAAAATAATGTATTTTATCATGATTTCTGCGTGGAATCATGGACTTTATATATTTTTTATTTGATAATGTAAATTTTTTCCCAATATGTCCCTTTCTCTTGTGTGTGTGTGTGTGTGTGTGTGTGTGTATTAATATGAGATGCTTTCCTTTTAGGGTGACTTTTTAACATTCTGTCAAGGTTCTACAGATGAAAAATAGCTTTTTTGGCTAATTCTGGCACATTTACATCTATGCTAATTAATGCCCCTGTAAACAAATAAAGTAAAAAAGCATTGAGCAGTTTTGTCTGGACAGCTGATGAGTTGGTTTATTACTACCAGGTGACCCTAGACTATAAAACAGTAAAATATCTAGGAAATTGTGTACTGTGAGTATTTGCGCATACCTTATGAACACATAATACGCATGTGCGTGTTCAAATTCATGATTTGTAATTTACACGGAGACGATAACTAGGGCTGGACCCGAATATTCGAATGTTTGTTCGGTGGGTTGGTATTCGATTTGAAAATTTGACATCGAATATTCGTTTTGTTGTTGTTGTTTTTTTGCACACCTGCATCCCCCTCGAAACGGTTCTCATTCGCGCTTAAATATGTTTAACACTATCAAATCTGACGAAATACAATACTCTTTTTTACAATTATCTTATATAGCCTAGCCATTTTTAATAGGATGGACAGTTGAAGGAACCCAACCTCGTTATACTTAATACATATATTTGCTTCTTCTTGGCCTACTAAAGTGTTCCTGCAACGGGAGTGTTCTCTGGCTAGAGCGCAGAACAGCGGAGTGTGTGTGGACAGAAGTGCATGAGAACAGCGGAGTGTGTGTGGACAGAAGTGCATGAGAACAGCGGAGTGTGTGTGGACAGAAGTGCATGAGAACAGCGGAGTGTGTGTGGACAGAAGTGCAGAACAGCGGAGTGTGTGTGGACAGAAGTGCATGAGAACAGCGGAGTGTGTGTGGACAGAAGTGCATGAGAACAGCGGAGTGTGTGTGGACAGAAGTGCATGAGAACAGCGGAGTGTGTGTGGACAGAAGTGCATGAGAACAGCGGAGTGTGTGTGGACAGAAGTGCAGAACAGCGGAGTGTGTGTGGACAGAAGTGCATGAGAACAGCGGAGTGTGTGTGGACAGAAGTGCAGAACAGCGGAGTGTGTGTGGACAGAAGTGCAGAACAGCGGAGTGTGTGTGGACAGAAGTGCATGAGAACAGCGGAGTGTGTGTGGACAGAAGTGCATGAGAACAGCGGAGTGTGTGTGGACAGAAGTGCATGAGAACAGCGGAGTGTGTGTGGACAGAAGTGCATGCTTGAGCTTGTATTTTGGGTTAAGCTGCGTTGCTTTGACATTGTGGAAAATAGAATAATAGAAACAAAATGTATTAAGCTTTTTACCCGTTATTATCAATCTAAATTGATCTTGTTTTTAATTTAACTTAATTTCGTTTTTCTTTATTTAAATTTCGTTTTTTCTTTATTTAAATTTCGTTTTTCTTTATTTAAATTTCATTTTTCTTTATTTAAATGTAGTTTTTCCTTATTTAAATCTACCCTTTACTGTGTCAGTACTACCTTAAAAGTATTGCTTAAGTTAACAGACCTGTGTGTGTGTGTGTTTTATATCACTAGTGCAGTGTCCGTTCTCGGAGCATATAAGCCCTGCCCGCGTGAGGTGCGCCGCTTCCCGCTCGCACTGTTCTGTAGTTTATTAAAAGTTTATTAATTCTGAACGTGTCGCGTCTCGCGTGTCTATCTATATTGCACCAAATGCGACACTAAACTCCCTTGTGAAGTCGATTGGATGAACGGTTCTCGAAATAATCAAAAGGCAAACAGACAGACCGACACATAGAGATTCCTGCCTTTATTAGAGAGAAGAATATGAATATACTACCGAAGCTTCGAAGCTCAAAAAATGGTATTCGGACCAGCCCTAACGATAACACAGAGGTGGACAACTCCCTTACTTGAGTGAAAGTACAGATACTACTGGTCAAATATTACTCCGTTACAAGTAAAAGTTGTAAAGACCTATTTTTACTTAAGTAAAAGTACAGAAGTACTAGTTTTTAAAACCATTTCAAAAATGTCAGGCCCCCAAAAGCTGCTGTCATGTCAATGAACGGCCAAAACGCCATGTCATGTAGTACTCTGCCAGATACCTTACAGTTAGTGCTCTGTCATTCCCATGATGCCCTGTGGTTTCTATCTCACTCTTTCTCTCTTCCCCGGCATGTTTTGTAAGATTCCCCTCTCTGTTAAACATATTTTATTAGGTTTTGTCCTGGACTTAATACAAGTAGAATGCTAAGTGACCTCACTTAAGGCGAGACACGGCAGACAAAAACATCGTTTTTTGGTTTTTTTTCCACTGGTCAATTTTGAAATTTTGGGCTATTTGTCTTCAATAACATGTCTTCTTTCAGACTTGTGGTGTAAAAAAGTCTGAAATACACATTAAGGTCTTTATTTTATTACACTTTGTCTGTTTGCGTCTGTAGATTTCTCATAAATTCAACAAAAGTTGGCTTTCTAAATGATCACATACACCGTTAAGAAAGCTCTCTCTCCTGTACAGTGCTGTCGGATCCAAATATGGTCATTTCCTTTTTATCAGCAACCAATCGTGAAAGTAAAAGGGGGGGATTTAACTCTAAATGCGCAATCTCATTGGCTGATCAAAATCGTTAAAGCCCGTTTTCTCAAAATGACTTTTCTCTCATTCTCCAAGTCTGAAATCTCCACTTCAGTAGCACCTATATACACCACACTTTCCAGTCTTGTACCTAGTTATATTATGAAGACATTTACAGAGGGATTTGTAAGTATATTATTCCTAGCCTGATTTATATAACATTTTATTCCAAAAAAACATGGTGAAAATAATTTTTTTAAGGCTATTGACCGTATATTCTTGATTTGCAGGATAACAAAAGTAGATATCCATAAATCCCTCTGTAATTTTTTTTCCCCATCTAATATGTGAACACAATGAAATCCAATACTCACATTTAGTTTTTTTGAATATATGCAATTAGATAATGCCTAATTTGCATATTTAAACATTAAATGACAGAAAACATGTAATACATTTTTTTCTCATCTTAGTGTAGGTAAATCAACTGGGAAAGTTTCATGGTGATATCTGCTAGTTAAAAATGTTACCCTATTCACCTGTAGTGTCTCGCCTTAAGGACTTATTTAGTAAGATTATGCCTGAAATGTTTTTTTTATTTTTTTTTATCATGTTAATTTAAAAACAATCGTGTATAATATGACTTGCTGTTTTTGTTTGTTTGGTTTTTATTGTATTTATATGATATTTGTACTTTTGTAATCGAATTTTTGCCATTAAAATAGCTTTGAATGCTGACATAGCACTAAAAAAACCAATCTGAATCTGACTCTCTCTTCCCCGCAGGCCAGTCCCTTCAGCGGGAGAGTCAGCCAGACATCGAAGAGTCCCAAACCTAAAGATTCAGGTACGGTATGGTGTTCATTTCAGCCGCTTCTGGATGTTTAGCGAGCTCGTCCCTATCTTCCATCGTTCATCAAACGGATCACATGGTTCATGAAGTCAGAATACCAGTGGATTACTTATAGAGGACTAGTATTCAATAGTACAAGTTTGGAATAATTCATTTTTCAATGTTTGTATGTTCACCAACACTGCATTTATTTGATCAAAAGAATTTATTTTAAAGTGTAATTTATTCCTGTGATCAAAGCTGGATTTTCATCATCATTACTCCAGTCTTCAGTGTCACATGATCCTTCTGAAATAATATGCGAATATGCTGATGTGTCATTTGATCAGTGTTGGTTTAAAACAGTTGTGCTGCTTCCTATTTTTGTGGAAACCGTGAAACACTAGCATTTTTAAAAAGATAGTAACCATTTTCTTCTGCAAGGACACATTAAAAATGATCAAAAGTGACAGCAAAGACATTTATGATGTAAAAAAAAATTCATATTTCAAATAAATGCTGTTCTTTTGAAATTTCTATTCAGCAAAGAATCTGACAAAAATAAATGTATCACGGTTTCTACAAAAATAATAACTGTTTTCAACATTGATAATAATTAGAAGTGTTTCTTGAGCATCAAATCATCATATTAGAGGGATTTCTGAAGGATCATGTGACACTGAAGACTGGAGTAAATACAGCTTTGATCACAGGAATAAATTACATTCTACTAGATTTTTTTATGTTTTTAAAAGTAGTCTCTTCTGCTCACCAAGGCTGCATTTATTTGATTAAAAATACAAACAAAAACAGTAATATTGTGAAATATTATTCCAATTTAAAACAGCTGTTTTCTATGTGAATATACAGTAAAGTGTAATTTATTCCTGTGATCAAAGCATCATTACTCCAGTCTTCAGTGTCACATGATCCTTCAGAAATCACTCTAATATGATGATTTGATGCTCAAGAAACATTTATGATTATTATCAATGTTGAAAACAGTTATTTACATTTTTATTTCATGATGCTTTGATGAATAGAAAGTTGAAAAGAACAGCATTTATCTGAAATCTAAAGCTTTTGTAACATTAAACACTGCCGTTCAAAAGTTTGGGGTCAGGAAGAATTTTATTTTTATTTTTGGGGGAAATAAATAAAATAAATCAATTCTTTTATTCATCAAGGACGAGTTAAACTGATCAAAAGTTACAGTAAAGACATTTATAATGTTAGAAAATATTCTATTTTAAATAAATGCTGTTCTTTTGAACTTTCTATTCATCAAAGAATTTTGAAAAAAAAAAATTCAACATTGATAATAATCATAAATGTTTCTTGAGCATCAAATCATCATATTAGAAAGATTTGTGAAGGATCATGTGACACTGAAGACTGGAGTAAATACAGCTTTGATCACAGGAATAAATTACACTTTACTGTATATTCACATAGAAAACAGCTGTTTTAAATTAGAATAATATTTCATAATATTACTGTTTTTGTTTGTATTTTTAATCAAATAAATGCAGCCTTGGTGAGCAGAAGAGACTACTTTTAAAAACATTAAAAATCTTACTGACCCCAACTTTTGAACAGTAGTGTATAGTCACATAGAAAACAGCCATTTATAAATTGTAATAATAATATTTCACTGTTTTTATTGTATTTTTGATCAAATAAATGTATTGGTGAAGAAAAGAATGAAAAAAAAACCAACAACAACATAATTATTCCAACATTTTGACCAGTGGTTTATAATCATTTGAAGCATCAAACAAAATCATGTCTGTTTCAGAGATAAAATATTATTCGTGGAAATGTTGCGCCACATCTCTCTGTTTGTTGTTGTTGTTCTTCTCCTTATCTTTTCATCTGTTCAACTGTTAAAGGAAGCTAGCAGGTCTTAGATGCACATTTCAGTGAGCAGATTAAAGATAATAAGCCGTAATAAACACACAAATACTTTAGCAACAAACACAGTAAACTAAATGTATCAGTGCATTCCTGTTCATAACCGTATAGTGTCACCTTTTACCCGAGTCCTGCTAGCCAGTTTCTGATTGGACACTGTAATAATGGTTACATTTAGAGGAATCTTGACGGGAAAAGCGTTTACATTTACACTGAAGGGCTTCAGTAAATCATACAGAATGAATTATCTTATGAAAAACAGCTCGATGTTTCATAATTTTATTTTTAAAAGGTAGTGGTCAGCGTTTTTTATTTTGAGGCACTGCCTCAATTTCCAGTGGAGTGATTCTATTAATAGCGCGTTTACGTACAGGCTTTCCGAAAATAGCAGCGTCCGAACAGGGAACGCTTTGTTTGTTAAATAACGGAAAAGTCCGAGTGTCAGGTCTCTCTCTCTCTCTCTCTCTCTCTCTCTCTCTCTCTCTCTCCCTCTCTCCCTCTCTCTCTCTCTCTCTCTCTCTCTCTCTCTCCCTCTCTCTCCCTCTCTCTCGGCCTCTCTCTCTCTCTCTCTCTCTCTCTCTCTCTCTCTCTCTCTCTCTCTCTCTCTCTCTCTCTCCCTCTCTCTCGGCCTCTCTCTCTCTCTCTCTCTCTCTCTCTCTCTCTCTCACACTCTCTCTCTCTCTCTCTCTCTCTCTCTCTCTCTCTCTCGGCCTCTCTCGGCCTCTCTCTCCCTCTCTCTCACACTCTCTCTCTCTCTCTCTCACACTCTCTCTCTCTCCCTCTCTCTCTCCCTTTCCCTCTCCCTCTCCCTCTCCCTCTCTCTCTCTCTCTCTCTCACTCTCTCTCTCTCCCTCTCCCCCCCATCCCGGTCTTGTTTTCCTCACGTCCACCTCAGCTCACATGGTGAACAGGTAAACTCTTTCTGCGCGTCCCGTCGGAGGAAGCGGGGTTAATTTATGGGAAACAAGCGGACTGACGTGCTCCTGAAATAACTCTTTTTACGGGAACACAAGAAGAGTGTGTTCTGAGCTGTTAGTGGTCTCACACTTACAGATGCATGCAGGAAACTCGCATGTGTTTTACTAGCTCAGCTTTCTCACAGCAAACAGGCCGACGTACAATAGCTTGTCTTTTTTCGTTCTTCATAACACGCGTCTTGTTTGTGTTCATATTTGGGTCATTCCTGTAATGAACCTTTTGAACTCTGTAGCTTTTAGAAAATGAATATGCTCGCGTTTTAATTTTAGGAAGAAACAAATGCATTAAAGTGACAGTAAAGACGTTTATGATGTTACAAAAGATTTGTATTTCAGATAAGTGCTTTATTAAAATGCTTTTTATTTATTAAATGTTTTTATTAACTCTGTGTTTTCATCATTTGATAATAAGAAAAGTTTCTTGAGCAGCAGATCAACATATTAGAATGATTTCTGAAGGATCATGTGACACTGAAGACTGGAGTAATGATGCTTTTGTAATTAAATTTCACAGTATTACGGTTTTTACTGTATTTTTGATCTAACAAATGCCGTCTTGGTGAACATGAGCATTAAAAAATGTATATATTTTGAAACTTTAGAGTAATCTCTAGAATATCGGATGAAAATAAACAGGCTTGAAATAACATTTAGAGACAAAAGTCAGCAAACAAAACAAAACAACATGCCATAATTCATCAGATCAATTGACAGTACTGTTGTTTGTGATGTTGTTTTCCCTCTAAAATGATGTCACTTCCTACTAGAGGATGATGTCATGAACAGTATTTCCAAGAAAACATGGAAAGTGAAAAGAAACAAATGAAGAAATATGTGGAACGCTTCAATATTTCTATAAAAGTGTCACCCGTGATTGTAATTTGTTTTAATTCGCTATATTAAGACCTGGGGCCGGTTTCACAAAGGTAGACTCTGACTATGGCTTAGATATAGTAGATAGTCAGACTTCAGATAGACATCTAAATCAGACCGTTGCACAAAGCACTTTAGACTCTTGACTAACTTAAGTAGGACTACACTGCAATGCATTCTGGGTAAAATAAGAAAAAACAAAAAAACAAATTTGTTTTGGTTAAAACAAAAAAACATGGCGGATCGAGTAAGCGCATTCAACCGCTCAGTGTAGTTTACCCCAGTGGATAATATGTGTTTGTTGGAGGAGTATAACAGTTACAAGGACATTTTACTTGGGAAATTTAGCGGAGAATGTAGTAACAAGAAGAAATGTTTAAATTATGAGCCATTTTTCCTTTTCTTTTGGCTGTTTGTAATGTAACCGATTGTTACTGCTGGTTGCCAAGGTAACAGAGAGTCTTAGACCTAAGTTAGCCTGGGGGTAAGGGTAGGGTTGCACCAGCCGTTCGTAAGTTCTTTCTTAAATTGGAACGTAAAGTCCACACTAGAGGCTTAGTAGCTCACACTAACTAACTCTGTACTTTATGCCGTTGCACCATTTGTACGTAAGGCAGAACGTTGCTAGTAGGTCGTAAGCTCTCCGTAAAGTAATGCGTAGTCGCATAATATGACGTTTCGCCTCGATGATCCAATAGCAGCCTTCAAATACGTGAGCAATAGTTGTGTTGAAATGCCGTGAATTTCAGTTTATCCTTCATTCTAACTTCTTTTGCCTCACATTACTAACGGTAAAAATATGTTTCCATTAAATACGATAGCCTACTTGATCATAAATAACATAAGTGTTTTTATATGTAAATAACATTCAGAAAAACTGTATTTGAAATGAAATGAATAAGGATCAATAAATAAATATTGATACAAAAAACATAAGAAATTACGTTTATTGATTATGACTGATATTTGACATGCACAACATGGACCGATGCACGCAGCGGCGGGCTGTTCAGGACAGGTTCGTGTTAAAGGGATACTACACTTTTTTTGGAAATAGGCTCATTTTTCAACTCCCCCAGAGTTAAACATTTGAGTTTTACCGTTTTCGAATCCATTCAGCCGAACTCCGGGTCTGGCGGTACCACTTTTAGCATAGCTTAGCATAGATCATTGAATCGGACAGGACCATTAGCATCTCTCTCAAAAAAATGACCAAAGAGTTTCGATATTTTTCCTATTTAAAACTTGACTCTTCTGTAGTTACATCGTGTACTAAGACCGACGGAAAATGAAAAGTTGTGATTTTCTAGGCTGATATGGCTAGGAACTATACTCTCATTCCTGTGTAATAATCAAGAAACTTTGCTGCCGTACCATGAGTCCAGCAGGCGTAATGATATGATGCAGCGCCTGAAAATAGGTCTAATACGTTAGACAAACTTAGTCCCGGTCATGTTGGAAGTTACTGAGCTGGGGACTATTTTCAGGCGCTGCGTCATATCATTACGCCTGCTGGACTCATGGTACGGCAGCAAAGTTTCTTGATTATTACGCAGGAATGAGAGTATAGTTCCTAGCCATATCAGCCTAGAAAATCGCAACTTTTCATTTTCCGTCGGTCTTAGTACACGATGTAACTACAGAAGAGTCAAGTTTTAAATAGGAAAAATATCGAAACTCTTTGGTCATTTTTTTTTTAAGAGAGATGCTAATGGTCCTGTCCGATTCAATGATCTATGCTAAGCTATGCTAAAAAGTGGTACCGCCAGACCCGGAGATCGGCTGAATGGATTCGAAAACGGTAAAACTCAACTGTTTAACTCTAGGGGAGTTGTAAAATGAGCCTATTTCCAAAAAAAGTGGAGTATCCCTTTAAAGAGACGCTAACAAAGTAATCTTTTCACATAACGTTCTCTCTCTTAAAATGTAAGCGAGTGTAAATGTCAGCATTATCATATATGTCTAAAGAATTGAAGACCGTCAGGTAAAAGAAGAGCTTATTGATGCAGGTCAGATATTTTATTCCAACCGCTACTCCTGATCGGAGGCTGCCGTAAATATTTAGTTTATACTTAGAGTTACGCTTCAACTAACTTTAATGGTGCAACGCAAAAATATTTAGAAGTGCGTAAGTCGTAACTTAGTGTCCATTTACATCAAAACTAGGCTAAGTTGTAACTTACAACAAGGTGTTGGTGCAACTGGCCCAAGGTGTCTAATTTTTTTGGTCTAAATTAAGTCAGTCTTTATTTTTGTGAAACAGTCTAACTTGCATTAGACTAGTCTATGAGTGAATTTTAGACTTGTCTGACACTATAGACCGGTCTAAAATAGCTTTGTGAAACCGGCCCCTGTGCACTGCAAAGTAGGAATGGCTCTTTCATGCACAGTAACCCTTCATAACGTCGTCATTAGTTAATCAGAAACATACGTCACGCTGCAGATGGAAAACAAAATGCGCACTTTTCAGGAGCTAAAAAGTCATGGAAAAAGAGAAACACTGGCCACATACAAGCCGCTCTCTTAAAAATAGCACCTGTGTTGTTCCCCGATCTCTTCAGTTAAAGACAGAGCTGAGTTTTTGCAGTGGGTTGAAACGTCGCCGGTTATTACGGTCAGATGTTTCCATCAAATCCATAAAATGTGCTTGTGCTTTCTCTCTTTCATAAACAGATCCGTTTGCTGCGTCAGACCCGTTCAGTAGCGACTCGTTTGGAGGGAAAGGTGGTTTTGCTGATTTTTCTCAAATGTCAAAGGTATGTTCAGGAGATTTTCAAAACAAGAGAAATCTACAATGGTTCATTCAGATCGATGTAAAGTCGATGAGTTTACACTGAATTTGGGAAATTGGAGTTGAGATTACTCAGTTTGTTAAAGGAAAATGGCATACTGCATGTTTTATAGTAGGAATTATGCATACTATGAGCAGTATGTAAAGTTTAAATTCGTGGAATATCTGTAAAATTTATCAAAATGTGCTGGAGACAACCAGAGCATACTGCATTCGATTAGTGTATCCCACAATGCAATGCACACCATTTTTGACAAAAGTGCCTTAAACATGCTAAATAAACATTCTTTTCCAGTATAGATGTCACTTTAACAGTTTGAAGTGTTCATGGACCCTTTTCACAGACTTGTGATGACACATATCCATAGTTATTAATATAAATTACATTCTCTCTCTCTCTCTCTCTCTCTATATATATATATATTCATTTTTAAAGTGCCCCTATTATGCTATTTTAAAGGCTCCTTATTTTGTTTTGGAGTCTCCTACAACAACTTTCCATGCATTCAAGGTCAAAAAACACTTTAATTTTCTCATAATATATATTGCAGCATTAGCTCTTTTCTCACAGTGTCTGAAACGGTTTGATAAAAGATTCGGTCTCTCTAAACCCCGCCTTTCTACTAGCCTACTCTGCTCTGATTGGTCAGATGGCCCAGTCTGTTGTGATTGGTCTACTCTGCTCTGATTGGTCAGATGGCCCAGTCTGTTGTGATTGGTCTACTCTGCTCTGATTAGTCAGATGGCCCAGTCTGTTGTGATTGGTCTACTCTGCTCTGATTGGTCAGATGGCCCAGTCTGTTGTGATTGGTCTACTCTGCTCTGATTGGTCAGATGGCCCAGTCTGTTGTGATTGGTCTACTCTGCTCTGATTGGTCAGATGGCCCAGTCTGCTCTGATTGGTATACTCTGCTCTGATTAGTCAGATGGCTCAGTCTGCTGTGATTGGTCGGAAGACAAAAACTCAATTGATCTGCACTTTGATCTTTGAAACTCTGCCGAACTTATACACTCACAAACAGCTTTATTACAGTCACTATACAGCTATATACACACCAAATGTAAGGTAAATATCCTAAAAAGCATAATAGGGTCACTTATGTGCAGTATAACACTAAACTTTGTGGTATCAAATAAAAAAAAAAAACTAGCTAACGCTGCTGTGTGAGTGTTTCCGTTACAACGGCCGAGGAAGTGACGGCAAATTTGACCTCTTTCTCTCTTCTGACCAATGTAATCAATCTCAATATTTTTTCCTCTTTTGTAACGTCATAGAAACACTATTGTGGATTTATTTTTGATTTCGATTTTTTTTTGCTATTGGGGCAAACAGGAACATAAAAATTGAATTTGTCGTAGTGTCCATTCACCACCATACAAGTTTACCTTACTATAGCCCTCTTCGGACGGGATTAACTTCACAAGGGTAGATGGAGTGATGTAATTTTACCACAGGACGTCTGTAATATTAAAGGCCAATTCGCACGGGATTAGAGATCTCAGTAAAACTAGCAGAAGTGGGAGAGTCACTCGATTTGCGCATCGCCGTCACTCCTGTCGTCATGTGCGTATTACCCTGATATCACGTGTGCAAACACATATAACCTATATATATATAAAACAGTTATGTCCGGTCGAACGATGTAGTAATTAACTTCAGATTGGATTGTGTTGGTAATAGACACTTACCTAACGCTAAAAGATGTTTCGTGCCTCTAACAAGTGCTGTCGATCTTCTCTCGGATCTGAATGGTGTGTGTGAAACACTTGAGTTTAGCCACAGACTCGTCCCAGCGTCTAGAACGCAACTGAACACTTTTTCAAGCGTCTCCATATTTGGAAAAACTGTGGAAAACTACTTTTAAGCAGGAAATAATGAAATATTTACGTACATATTTACAGAGGGTCTATTCGCACGGGATTAGTATCACCTGAGCTCATTTTTCCGGACCTTTTTAGTGAAGGTAAAAGTCGCCGTAATCTTTACTGACATTGTCCGTGATGATCACTGAGATGCACATTCGGACGGGACTAAAGTCACAGAGAAGCTCTGGTGATTATTACTTTACCCCACCTCTCCATGTTACACTAGTCCCGTCCGAATAGGGCTTATTTCGAGAAACCTGGAAATGTGAAAAGGGGTCCAATGCTGCTTACGGTTTTACATACTAGAAAATATAGGCAGCATTTAATTTGTGTGTGTGCGTGTGTTTATCAACTCTGTGTTGTGATTTGTGTACGTTCCCAGAGTTCGACCTCAGAGCCGATGAGCCGAAAGCCGACGTACCCGCTCCCCCCTCCGAAAAAACCCGGACCACAAAGACCAGCGCCGCCTCCTTATGGTGAGGAAACCCCCGCCGACACGAATGTGTGTTCGTGATTTAGTGATTTAATTACCTAGTTCATCTGATAAGCATGAGAGAGTGTGTGAGTGTGAGTTTTAATTATATAAAAAAATGCATTTATCATGCGTTTATCATCTATATCATCAGTTTTTATTATGCGGTGAAAAAAGAATGAGATTTTTATCTGGTATTGTAATTTTATTATAATATAAAGGGCTTGTTGTGTGCAGCACGTTAACTAACTGTAATATCTAGAGGAAAATCTTTATATTTAATGAGATCATTAGAATGAGTTTTGGATGCTATGATTTATGCTTGATTTATTATTATTATTTCTAGATAGAGAAGAAATGTCAGACAGTTTTAATACTGTAGCAAAGCTATAACCAGACCGAAACATCGGGAGCATTCCAGGTTAAATCCAATGTAAAATGAATGCACAAAAAATAACTTTAACTTGTCCCTCAGTTTTAAAACACAAATATGTTTGTAAAATTCTTCTATTAATTCTTCCTAAAAATATATATATTTTGCTATTATTTATATAAACATGCTAATCATGCTAGCATCTTGCTAAAAACATGCTTGCAACATGTTAATCATGTTATCATCTAGCTAAAAACATGCTAGCAAAATGCTCATCATGCTAGCATCTTTTTATAAAAGTGTTAGCAATGTGCTACCAACATGCTAATCATGCTAGCATCATTCTAACAACATACTAATCATAGTAAATCATGCTAGAATGTGGTAAATTGTAGTAAATCATCGTAGAAACATGGTTAATCATGTTATAATGTGGTAAATCGAGTTTTGCCTCATATTTTCTTCAGGAAATGTACATTCTAGTTTAAATACTATTGTAGTATTTATTCATATCTTTAATTACATTTTTCATTTTCATTTGTTAAAGTTTTAGCATTTTTGTCATGCGAATTGTCATTTTTATTAGTTTTTAGGGGGTTTTGTTTGAAATATTAATGTATATCTTTAATTTTTATTTCAGCATTCTAGTCACTTTAGTACTTCAGCTTAAACGTTTAAAGTTAAATTTTTTTTATCTAATGTTTTGCTTTATTTAAATTACCAAAAACAATTTTTTAATAGTTTCAGTTAACAGTAACAACACTGGTAAACGACATTATGAATAGTTGCGTCACAAACGTTTCTGCTAATCTTGCCACGTACCAATTGAGTTTAATAGTCCTGACAGGAGTTACTGAATATAACTTTATGCAAAACTGATTATAGATTTTATCTCTCTGGTCTAACTACTAGTTAACTCATACAAAGTCCATTAGCGATACTTTCAGATTCCAGTTTAATGCCCCATTATAGACTTGCTTCCATTGTAAGTGCATGATTGTACACAATTTGTGCTTGTTTTACAAACTGAATGATAGAATTATGATCTGTTTATATTGAACATATCGGTTACACTTTATTTTAAGGTGTCATTGTTACAGTGTAATTATATATTTAAGTACTGAGTAATATTAATTAACTACATGTACTTACAATAGAGTTAGGGTAGGATTAGGGTTTAGTTGAGGGTTAGTTGCATGTAATTATGCATAATTTACTGTTATTACTATGGTAAGTACATGTAATATATGTAACAAGGACACTGTAAAATAAAGTGTTACAGAGTTTTCTTATAAGTAATAATTCAAGTTTTAATTGTAAACATCTTCAGACCAGTACCGCATTTCACAACCCACATTAAATTTCATAACACGACGACAAACTCAATAATATGACAGATCATGCACTGTGAGTCTGATAATGGAAAGTCAAACACTTCTCCATTTTGGCGATATCGAAACGCATCGGTGAGTTGTGAGCTCATCATAGGACAGCTGTGACAGGAAAGATAAGAGTCGTCTTAGCATGAGAAAATAAGCAAATGCAGCGTCATGCAGTCAAAGAACGGACGACTGCAGGTTTATTTGTCTACATGAGGGAATATTTCTCCCAAAAAGGAATATTTACTCTCCCTCATGTTGGATTCAAACCTGTATGACTTTCTTTCCTCTGTGGAAAACAAAAGATGTTTGGCAGAATGTTCACGCTGCTCTTTTGCACACAGTGAAAGCATATACACCACCGTTCAAAAGTTTGGGGTTATTAAGATTTTTTTCTAAAATAATTTGATGCTTTTATTCAGCAAGGACACATTTGAGTGAGTGAGTGACTGAGTGAATGGGTGAGAGGGTGAATGGGTGAGTGGGTGAGAGGGTGAGAGTGAATGGGTGAGAGAGTGAATGGGTGAGATAGTGTATGGGTGAGAGAGTGAATGGGTGAGTGTGTGTGGGTGAGTGAATGGGTGAGTGGGTGAGTGAGTGAGTGAGTGGGTGAGAGGGTGAGAGAGTGAATGGGTGATAGAGTGAATGGGTGAGAGAGTGAATGGGTGAGTGTGTGAGAGTGAATGGTTGAGTGTGTATGAGTGAGTGAGTGAGAGAGAGTGAATGGGTGAGTGTGTATGAGTGAGTATGGGTGAATGGGTGAGAGAGTGAATGGGTGAGAGAGTGAATGGGTGAGAGAGTGAATGGGTGAGAGAGTGAATGGGTGAGAGAGTGAATGGGTGAGAGAATGGGTGAGAGAGTGAATGGGTGAGAGAGTGAATGGGTGAGAGAGTGAATGGGTGAGAGAGTGAATGGGTGAGAGAGTGAATGGGTGAGTGTGTGTGAGTGAGTATGGGTGAGAGAGTGAATGGTTGAGTGTGTATGAGTGAGTGAGTGAGTGTGAGTGAGAGTGAATGGGTGAGTGTGTATGAGTGAGTGAGAGTGAACGGGTGAGTGTGTATGAGTGAGTATGGGTGGGTGAGTATGGGTGGGTGAGTATGGGTGAGTGAGTATGGGTGAGTGAGTGTGAGTGAGTGTGTGTGGGTGAATGGGTGAGTGTGTGTGGGTGAGTGTGTATGGGTGAATGGGTGAGTGAGTATGGGTGAGAGAGTGAGTGTGGGTGAGTGAGTGAGTGTGGGTGAGTGTGTATGGGTGAGTGTGTATGGGTGAATGGGTGAGTGAGAGTGAATGGGTGAGTGTGTGTGTGTGTGTGTGTGGGTGAGTGTGTGTGGATGAATGAATGGGTGAGTGTGTGTGAGTATGGGTGAGTGTGTGGGTGAGTGTGTATGAGTGAGAGTGAATGGGTGAGTGAGAGTGAGTGGGTGAGTGTGTATGGGTGAGTATGGGTGAGTGAGTATGAGTGAGTGAGTGAGTGAGTGAGAGAGTGAGTGTGTAGATGAGTGAGTGGGTGGGTGAGTGTGCATGAGTGAGTATGGGTGGGTGAGTGAGTGAGTGGGTGAGTGTGCGTGAGTTTGTTTGTTTGTTTGTGTGTGTTATTAATAAATACAGCCTTGGTCAGCATAAGAGACTTTCAAAAACATTTAAACAAATCTTACTGACCACAAACCTTTGAACATTAGTGTAATAATACGCAGGATTAGAATGACAGAAGGGTGAGTAAACAATGACAGCATGTACACTGATAATAGAGCATATGATTGAGTGTTTCCCAGAAGAGAGTGTTTGTGTGTGCGTTCGTGAGAAAGTCTGTTTTCACACGTACATATGTTCACATGAGAGAGTGTGTGTGTGTGTGTGTGTAGTCCTTTTAAACTCTTAAGTGTCACCGGCCCACAGCCATTACATATTCAAAACAGTAATCTTGACAAACTATATATCATTTGAAAGCTTACGATCTCTAGTTTTCATATTTGGTGACAGATTTTTAAAATAAATTACAGAGGAGTCGTAATTTATCAATTTGCAACAAGAATATTTTCTTGTTCAGACCTTTATTTTGAAATAGCGATGAACATGAAAAATCATGAAAGAATGGTAGAAACCTCAGTTTGTTTTCATGCCAAGAGTTCAAAAGATAACATCCATCCAATTTTTTTTTTCTTTCAGAAAAAAAGGTCTGACATTTTTTTTAAATATAAAGAAAAAAGAATAGATTCACCCTGTTTGTGATGTGGCAGCGAGATATAACGCACATACATGTTCTTTTTATGTGTTTATTAGAGGTTGAATTCATATCAAAATCTTCCAAACTTCCCATACTACGTCTGAATAGGATGTCTATTTCATAAATTGTATGAAAATTGTGGAAATAATGATTCAGATCACTCAAACCACATGTGGAAATGGAGGCGCCATTTCACCTAGTGAAAACGTTTGGTACTGCGCCCTAACAAAATCTCACTGAAAGCAAATTTTTTGAGATATCAACCAATAATTTGAAATACAACTTGTTCAGATTTTTGCCTTTGATTTTTCCAACATGTTTTGAAAATATATTTTATATAAAATATGAATAATAAAATTTTTACATAGTACATTTCCATAAACTCAAACTTCTATAACTTTTTTTTTTCTCTTTCACTTTCTTAATTTCACAAATCTGCCAAATGTCTTCTTTAAAACAAGACCAATCTTACATTTATATCTCAAAGCATTCTTGAATTACAACCATTTAAGTTCGGAATGTGCATTTTAATTGTAGAATCATCAAATCATCCGTTCGTCTTCATGCGTCGCTCTAGGAATCGCATCATCAACGTCTGTCCTCGCTGTAAATCACTGTTTCCTGCAGCGTAATCAGTGGTGTAGTGGTTACCTGGCCTCTACCATGACTAGATGTGTAGTGGGTGGGGGTGGGTAGGGTACATTTTATCCATTTAGCAGACGCTTTTATCCAAAGCAACTCCCACATCAACAATAAAACAAAGCGATTCATCCTACAAGTTCCACGATTCTTCAAACGGTAACGCTTCAGAAACACTCTTGCAATAAGATTTCATAACATTAGTTAACATGAACTAGTAATTAAAAATACTTCTAAAGCATTTATGAATCAATTTCAACATTATTAAAATCAAAAGTTGCATCTGTTAATATTATTTAATGGACTAAGCTGACATGAACTAACAATTAACAGGTGTTTTTTATTAACCAAAGATAACAAATGTATTGCTCTTTGATACATAATGTTAGTTAATGTTAGGTTATGAAGCATTAACTAATGGTAACTTATGGTATGTTATTATAAAGTATTTTTATGTCAATTTTATGCATCGTGCAAAAAAAAAAAAAAAAAAGTCTTTTGAGATGAATAATTTTTGCAGATGTTTTCTGTTTTAAGCGCTTTAAAGTACACAAGTGCTCAAGAGCAAAATATCATCATTTAACCAGCATTTTGCATGAAATCTGGTCACTTTATAGTGCATTCTGGCCAAGAATCCCAATAAAATTATGCAATGACAATATGAATTGCACACATTTCTGAATCTGAATGCAGCTGTGAGTGAAATCGAGCTTGCGTTACTAAAAGTAAAGCCAAAAGCTGAGAGATAGTGCTCTGATAGTATCAGAGATCACTTAATGTGGTAGTACTGAATGCATGCAGATAAAGTTAGATATGATTTGGCGATTATAGCGTTTACATATACACTAGTAATGTTTTTGTTTGTTTTGAACATGAACTCACTGAAGTCACCTCTAACACCAACACACACGTTTACACTCTTAACCACTTTTAAGCAAGGAATATTCCGATGCATAACCTTTAGAGCGAGGTGTTTACACCACCAATTCTCTCTTTTGTTTAATGCAGGGGATTGTTTAGTGTTGTCTGTGGTGTGTTTATTGCTATAACAGGCACAGAAAGGGCAAGGGTGGGGCGCTGGTAGTTTCACTACTATCTCTGAGTTAAGAAAGAAAAAAGCTCTTCCTCTCCATGGCACAAGAAGCCTGTGTAGTGGTGTGAGAGATGTAGAGAAGTGAGTTCCTCTAAAGTTCGCGGTTCACACCCTTAAACTGAGCACCAATGTTCCCACGATTGGCTAAATATGTTCATGCCAGGTTCTCACACCCCACTGGAACTGCAAATACAGAACATTTCTACTCTATATGACTCTTTATAGCTTCTCAGTTCAGACTTTTTTTTGCATTTTCACTTTGAATGATCCTGTTGAACACTTTCAGAATATTAATAGTGCAGATTTAGAGCTTTTGTATGTAAAATGTTGCAATCATTCCTTTATAAACCATTTAAAAATGTCACTATTTTTCAGGTAAATCTCACAAAAATATGCCTGACTCATATTTTAAAGTCAAATCATTTTAGGGCCATGAAGACATTTAAGCTATTAAATACATTTCCCCCCTAAACTCTCACTGTTTTATTATTGACATATAACTTTACATTTTATTTCTGGTCATTATATTCGCAATGATCATCATTACTGTAATATATAATTTCAACCCTTAAAAATACTGTAATACCATGATTTTTAAAGAGTTTAAATTGACATAAAACACACAAGTACTTTACATTTTTAAATGTGTATATAATACAATATAAAATGCATTTAATTGCCATAATGTCACAATGTAAAATTAAATAATGGCCATATATATTTATATATAATTATTTATTTATTTTTCTCTTAATTTTGATTATCTTTAGAGTCTTATTTAAGTAATAAAATGTTTTATTTAACAATATAAACTACATAAATAATAAATTATAATATAAAACAATATAAAATGCATTTAATTGTCATAATGTCACAATGTAAGATTTAAATAATGGCCATATATATATTTCTTAATTTTGATTATCATTAGATCCTTATTAAAGTAATAACATGTTTTTTTTAATTAAACAATCTGTGTATGATGTTTACTCACAAACATTATATATGCATAACTGCAGTAATTACTTTAATTGCATATATATATATATATATATATAGTTTTTTCTTTTGCTTCTTGCTCTTGACAGGTTTTTGTGAGATTCCCCTTCAATCACATTTCTACCACTTTGCACACTTCTGCAACTCACATAAATCTTGTAGGTTATTGTAGTGGGTTGTGGTTGCTGTTGGCTATTTTTAATGGTTTGTAAATATTGCTCATAGTTTGAAGAAATGAAACCTTGGCAGTGGTGCACCGCTAGTGAATTTGGTCCTTTAACATCTATTCGATTACAGTCCTGATGTAAAAGGACTCAGGCCTCTGTGGATCTAAAGCACTCATTTAATCAAAGATAATTAGACGTCTGCTCCGAAAGATAGGCAGGAGTTTTATAACGACTTCTAAAGCCCAAAGGATACTTTTTTTTTTTTTTACACATACGCTAGCGTATTTCAAAGTATACTCGATCTGATAGCGTGTGTGAATGCAGGCGGTCGACACATGCACTTTAGAAAGTTTCGTCTTTGTCCAGTGTCTGGGCTATTTTTCTCCAGAAGTTATTTCCGATAAAAATGTCTTTGTATTATTTTAAACTAAAGTTGAGGCTATCTCATAACGGTTACAAAAATCGTGCGACGCACGCATCACAAATGCGTCTACACGAAAAAACTGAAATATACTTTTTGACTTAAGATGCCTCATTTTGCAATGAGCTCACTGAAAATTTTTAATTTATAAATTTACATTTCATGCTATACCAAAATGAATTAATGTCATGGGTAATGTACTTTTATTTTACATATTTGTGCGTATGATGTGTGCATATTTGTGCATAAAGTCCCCCTGTCGTCAATAATTGTATTCCTTAAAACTCATCTTTGATCACCAAAATTACATATTTAATAATTTTTTCCTTGGGAAAAATAAAAAATCTTCATGCCTTAAAAAATATTGAATGTAACTCGACACCCTTGCCTCATTTAGTATACGCGGTTCTATGAATATGCAAATGAGCCCCGCCTCCACTCACTCACTCAGCTCAGAGATCCACTGGTTGACGATCACACGTTGATCTGATTGGTTACAAGGTAGTTTGTGACGTCAGAAACATCAGCGATTTCAAAGCGTGTTTTTGAGACCGTCTTTGGTTCACTGCAGTTTTAAGGAGGAAATACTCAGCAATGCTGTCGACTTATGAGTTTACACATGCTTTGTCTTAAAGCGCATTGATTTTCACCACAGGGGGACTTTAATGTATATTAGCTTGAGCCTAATGGAGCTGCTGAATTCATGTGAAAGTAAATCACACACCTGACTGTTTTCAAACTGACTTTTACATTTTGCTTTCTTCTGTTTCTTGATTGCTGTCACTTTCTCTCACATATCAAGGGTATCCTGCATCCTGAGCCTTTTAATCAGTTTGTGAAGGTCTTATTCATCCAGAATCATTGCACAATCGGGATGAAAGCAACTGGAATTTATTAAAGCAACTGCATATAAATTGCCAATCATCGCTCTTATTTGTGCTTATATTACATTAAATGTTGATAAATGCTTGATCAAATCATTGCTTGAATACGTAATCAGAAAACTAAAGTTCAGCTGCTTTTGACTCAGTTCTACATAGAGCTGCACGATTAATCGTTAAAAGATCGCGATCTTGATTCAAACACTTTTGTGATCTAATTTTCTAAATGATAACGATTCTCCTGTGTATATTAAACCTTTGACAAAATCACACGGCAACATTCAAATCTGCTTTTGCGCAGTCTTTGTAACCACACATTTTCGTTATTTCCGCGTTACAAATTTTCATATGATCTCAGAAGTACTGAGATAAAAATTTAGAGTTCGGATATAATCACTGATGTCTACAGAAGCGATCAAAATACAGCAAATCACCTTTTGAAAGTAACTTTGTGCTTCAAATAAAGATTGTATCGATTACATTGTTACACCAGTAGGTGGCGACAAGTGACTGTTAAAAAATGTATTTGTCGTTGAATCATTCATTCAGAAATGCTGATTCATCCAGTAATAAAACAAGTATTTATAAGAGAGTCGTTGAATCATTCCCTCAAATAATTCATTCAGATTAATTAAATGTTTTAAAGGGATACTCCACTTTTTTGGGAAATAGGCTCATTTTACAACTCCCCCAGAGTTAAACAGTTGAGTTTTACCGTATTCGAATCCATTCAGCCGATCTCCGGGTCTGGCGGTACCACTTTTAGCATAGCTTAGCATAGATCATTGAATCGGACATGACCATTAGCAACTTCGGACAACTTTGCTGCCGTACCATGAGTGCAGCAGGCGTAATGATATGACGCAGCGCCTGAAAATAGTCCCCAGCTCAGTAACTTCCAACGTGACCGGGACTAAGTTTGTCTAACCTATTAGACCTATTTTCAGGCGCTGCATCATATCATTACGCCTGCCGGACTCATGGTACGGCAGCAAAGTTTCTTGATTATTACGCAGGAATGAGAGTATAGTTCCTAGCCATATCAGCCTAGAAAATCGCAACTTTACATTTTCCGTCGGTCTTAGTACACGATGTAACTACAGAAGAGTCAAGTTTTAAATAGGAAAAATATCGAAACTCTTTGGTCATTTTTTTGAGAGAGATGCTAATGGTCCTGTCCGATTCAATGATCTATGCTAAGCTATGCTAAAAGTGGTACCGCCAGACCCGGAGTTCAGCTGAATGGATTCGAAAATGGTAAAACTCAACATTTTAACTCTGGGGGAGTTGTAAAATGAGCCTATTTCCAAAAAAGTGGAGTATCCCTTTAAATAGACTGCAGCTATTAACATATTGTCCGAACCTCTAGTAAATTACATTATTTTGTTTATTTGTCTGTTCAGAATCGTGATCTCTGTTTGATACAAAAAAAAAATGTGATTCTCAATTTAACCAGAATCGTGCAGCTCTAATTCTACAGGACTTTCAATAATATTTCTTGTCATTTTTCTTCAGATCTATCCTGTACCTCAACTGTTCTGTTGGTGTTTTGGGAGTCATCTTTGTTTTCTTTGACACTATTTCAGGGAAGAATTCGGCCGTTACGAATAGCGGTTCAGTGGTTCATAGTCAAGGGTTTGGTGCTCCGGCTGTTCGAAAGACACACATGAACAGAGGACCCGTGCCCTCGTCCTCTTCGTTACGGTCTGCTGTTAACCCGTCCACAGGGGTAACAGACTTTAGAGCTGTAAGTCCCGCATCATGCCGTCTAAATCGTCTCCATCTAGCTAGTTTCTCTGTCTGCTGTCATCGTTTTAGCACCCCATTTCTGTTCAGCTTGTAGTTGTATTTGCATCCGCTTCATGCCGATATTTGCAACTGCTGCTTTGCAACTTTCCCCCGCTGCCGTTTTGCCCGTCTGCATCATGCTAATGCCAAAATCATGCCTCGAATTACACATCATTTTGATATTCATTCATCCTCGTGTTGTATGACTTTCTTTATTCTGTGGAACACAAAAGGTATTCGTTCGTACCAAAAAAGTCCATACATACAACTTTAATGTCTACAGAATACTTTGGATATAATTCGCAGGGACACTTTTATGGTGCATTTAATTTATATAGCACTTTAAACAGTATGAAACTTTGTTTAAAATGCAGTAATAAACGGTGAAGTGAATCATTCATTCAAGAGATTTATTCAAAAACACTGATTCATCCAGTAATGAAACAAGTGAAGTCTTAATGAGTGAGTCATTGAATCATTCATTCAAGAGATTTGTTCAAAAACATTGATTCATCCAGTAATGAAACAAGTGACGTCTTTATGAGTGAGTCGTTGAATCATTCATTCAAGAGATTTGTTCAAAAACACTGATTCATCCAGTAATGAAACGAGTGACGTCTTTATGAGTGAGTCGTTGAATCATTCATTCAAGAGATTTGTTCAAAAACACTGATTCATCCAGTAATGAAACAAGTGAAGTCTTTATGAGTGAGTCGTTGAATCATTCATTCAAGAGATTTGTTCAAAAACATTGATTCATCCAGTAATGAAACAAGTGAAGTCTTTATAAGTGAGTCATTGAATCATTCATTCAAGAGATTTGCTCAAAAACACTGATTCGTCCAGTAATGAAACAAGTGACGTCTTTATGAGTGAGTCGTTGAATCATTCATTCAAGAGATTTGTTCAAAAACACTGATTCATCCAGTAATGAAACAAGTGAAGTCTTTATGAGTGAGTCGTTGAATCATTCATTCAAGAGATTTGCTCAAAAACACTGATTCGTCCAGTAATGAAACAAGTGAAGTCTTTATGGGTGAGTCATTGAATCATTAATTCAGTTCAAATTAATTAAATATGTTTTAATTGGACTGCAGCAATTAATATTTAGTCAGAATCTCTAGTAAATTAAAAGTTGTTTTGTCTATTCAGAATCGTGGGAGAATCCTGATCTCTATTTAAAAAAAAAAAAAAAAAAAAAAAAACAACATTGTGATTTTTATTTATCCAGAATCGTGACGCTCAAAATGACATTATCCAGCTCAAGTTTAGTTTTGTTTTCATCAGATGTGGTCAGTGCACTCAAATATCGATAATATTACCGGATATTAATCATCTTTTAAACTCCAGCTTTTTAAAATATGTTTGAAATGGCATTAAAACCAAATACTGATCTCTATTTTAGGTTACTCTAGTTTTTTGCTGCACACTGATGATGCAGCTGAACAGGAACAACAAGAGGAAGTGCTGTAGTGGAACAAACCTGGTGTTGAAGGTTTTGAACCAGTTTTTTTTTCATCCAAAACCTTTGATTTCAAGTGTACTGGACTCATGAACACACACGGGTCATTCTTCAACTCTGCTAATATTAATTATGACCTTTAGACTTTTTAACATTAGTTCACCAAAATGTAATGTTTTTATTTTTTTGTGACAAAATAGTGGAAGAAAACAGTTTTGCTTGCATATTTCTATTAAAATTATGAGACCAATGATGTAATTCCTGGTTTCAGGAGATACATTTTTTTTATAATTTCCATACAAATTATATTTGTAGTCACTAATCTGGTTTGATGGAAACATAAGGTGTTTAATGTTTTAACAAGCATCCTTCATAATCATACATCATACACAACATCATATTCCTCCATAACAAGGCTAAAGATAATTTGTTTATCTGATTTACCTCAAATATTGTTTAAACCATAAATCTCACTAACCTTAACAAAAATTGCTAATATGGCATAAAAATTAATTTAATTCCAGATGTATTCTCTAAAAATAAGTCGTTCTGTTATAAGTCATATTACATTTTTCTTTTTAAAAGAAATATTTTTTGTTTTAATGATGTGTAGATTTTTCTTCAACTAGGAAAATATATATATTTTTTTATCTTTTCACTGGTTTCTGCAACAACTTATTTTCTTCAACTCAATGATTCAGAAACCTATATATGAAAACTACTTTAGCATGTTTGACACCAAAATCTCGGATAAAAATAAAAATGGTTTTAAATGGCCTTTCATATTCCTGAAGTACACTGTGTGTGTATAAGTGACCTTACGAAAGCTTCATGATAATATGACCTCGGAATGACACTGAGGTCTAGAAAAGTGAGAAGCGTTTACCAAAACACTTCCTGTTTTCCGACATGCAGTGCCAGCTGGTTTCACCACAGTGTCACAGTTACTTTACGTTCAGTTTGCACATTATTTATATGCTTTTTAAATGACGCAGTTTCAATGGAGTTAAGAATATTTGTCACAATTAAAAATGATTGCTACATTTATTTCATACAACCTCATAGACAAAATCAGGATTAAACAGTTGAATGAATTTTAATTATGCTATTTTAAATGTTCATAACTTCGTTTTGGAGTCTCCTACATTAACATGCATCAAAGGTCAAAAAACACTTTAATTATCTCATCATATACATTGCTCATCACCTCATTTCTAAAAGATTAAAAAAATGGTTTGTTCGAAGATTCAATCTCTCTAAACTCCTCCGTTCGGTGAGTCTAGTCTGCTCTGATTGGTCAGATGGCCCAGTCTGCTGTGATTGGTCTACTCTGCTCTGATTGGTCAGATGGCCCAGTCTGCTGTGATTGGTCTACTCTGCGCTGATTGGTCAGATGGCCCAGTCTGCTGTGATTGGTCTACTCTGCTCTGATTGGTCAGATGGCCCAGTCTGCTGTGATTGGTCTACTCTGCGCTGATTGGTCAGATGGCCCAGTCTGCTGTGATTGGTCTACTCTGCTCTGATTGGTCAGATGGCCCAGTCTGCTGTGATTGGTCTACTCTGCGCTGATTGGTCAGATGGCCCAGTCTGCTGTGATTGGTCTACTCTGCGCTGATTGGTCAGATGGCCCAGTCTGCTGTGATTGGTCTACTCTGCTCTGATTGGTCAGATGGCCCAGTCTGCTGTGATTGGTCTACTCTGCTCTGATTGGTCACACGGCCCAGTCTGCTGTGATTGGTCTACTCTGCTCTGATTGGTCACACGGCCCAGTCTGCTGTGATTGGTCGACCGCTTACAGCGCGTGTCAGAAACAAAACGCCTATTAGCATATCTGAATTTCAGCTGTTCCTTCTCGTCGCTTCTACTGAATCAAGTCCACCGCGAGTCCTCAAGTGGATTCACGAGAACCAAACTCTTCCAGTCTCAGATACATCTACAGTGTTTGAGGGCGGGGCAAAGGCGACATGAAGATCATAGGCTGGAATTATGCTAATTTGTTACATTAATTAAGTGTGTAACAGGAGTGCTGACGACTCCTTTCAGCAGTTCAAAATCAATTCTTTCTTTTAGGAGACAATAGCTTTACTTTGATCTTTAAACCTTTGCATACCTTTCACTTTCACAAACAGCTTTATTACACACTGCATGAAAGATGATATTCGAAAAAGCATAATAGTCCAGGTCAAATCCAGGTCGTGCACATATCCAGGTCATGATGCCACAAGTGGCTCAACTGACCTGAAACCACATCTTTGCTCTGCGAGCTGTCTTGTGATGCTGTGTGTGTGTGTGTGTGTACTGTGCCATGCAGTGCAGATGCAGTTTTGCATGTTGCATGAGGCTTTGTGCTGTGTTTGCCATGCTTGTTTAGAGCTGTGGTGTAATTTGTCTTTCTCCCAGGCACTGAAACCATGAAGGTAAGGTGAAACGCAGGTCTGCTGACCACATCTGAGCGCTCTGCATGTGTTTGTGTCAACCATGAAACACCTACTCCACCCTGCGTGCACACAAATCCCTTCACAAATCACCCTGAGAAATCAGACCACGCACTGAAACCCCAGAAAACAATCGGCAGCAAATGTAAGACCAGTTGACCAACCGCAGTGAGAAAAGACCAGACAAGACCGAAGAAATGGTTCAGTTCGTGTAAAGGCATTTAAACACAGAAGTATAGACTTTGTTTTCTTATATAAAGCACCTTCATGAAGTATTTAGACACTGATATTGCACTTAAAATGTCTGAATGCCATTGCATTAGATGTATTATTTGTGCTTTTTTAAGCTCTAAAATAAATGTAATGTCAATTCACTTTGTTTTGCATCAAATGATTTTGACAACTTATTAGTTATAAAGTGACTTTTGATTTGTAGTTCACTTGATTTGATATTCTGAGTCTAATGCAAGCACATTCAAATAGTTTAAGTCTGATTTAAGTGACCTAATACTTCTAGGGCCTCTAATATATGTATTCTGTGTTATTTTGAAATGGGTCTCATAAACAAAACGAGTTCATGAGGATTTGACTTCATTCGCTGTGTGTCGGGTCACTGGTAACTTACATTTGATGGCAACCAAAGTCTTCACAGCTTTGGTTTCGTTTTTAATCACAACACATGATCCTCACGCTGCTTTTCGACCAATTAAAAAGAATAAAATCACGGATTGGATCATGCATAATTGTGCGCAAATTGCATTTGAAATGAGTGATTTTTAATGTGATTTGATATGAGGACTGGGCGATATATTGAATAGTCACAATATATTCATAATGCTTTTACTGACTGGTATAAAATCAAGCAAAATCATGAATATTATAATAATTTCGATGCACTTTTATTTTGGCTGTTAAGTCGGGCTGCACAATTAATCTAAAATGAAAATGGCATCACGATTATGTTTAAGTGATATTGGCAAATTGCAAAAGGCTCCAATTTAATTAATTAAAAATATGCGCTACGGGTTTCTGAGTAAAGGCCCGTTCACACAAGAACGAAAACTATAATAATAGTAACAGTAGTAATAATTATAAGCGCACGCTGCAGTTTTGTCGTCTGTCGCTTTAAGAGCACAAGCTTTTAAATGCAGGATTCTGATTGGCTGTCAATATTCTTCAGCTGGGAAAAATCGTTCTGAAAGTGATTCCAACGATGTCCTAATATTTTAAATATTAGTGGTAACACTTTAGTTTACGGTCCAATTCTCAACTATTCCAATCCTTAACCATTCTTAACTAGTTGCTTATTAGCATGCATATCATTGCATATATTGGCTGTTTATTAGTACTTATAAAGCACATATTAATGCCTTATTCTGCATGACTATACATCTCTTAATCCAACCCAGTACCTAAACTTAACAACTACCCTAATAAGCAGTGATTAGGAGTTTATTGAGGCAAAAGTTATAGTTAATAGTGAGAATTGGAGCCTAATCTAAAGTGTGACCATATTAGTATTGTAATTTTTTATATATATATGCAGCCATACAAACAAGTATAGCAACTCTGGATTTTTTTTTGAATCACTATTGCAATTTTTATCAGAAAAATACTGCAAAATAGTTGTTGTTTTTTAAATTATTTTGTGAACACATCTTGATTATTTTACCTAGAGGTTTTAACTATTTTTTTTTATTTGTTAGATTAAACCTGTTGAATCGACTTTGCAGCAAAAAAAAGTACATTTTAAATCACGCTTTAAAAAAAGCAAAAAAAAGATCATAAGTGCTGAAAAATGTCAATCTATATGACCAAATTAGTATTGTAATTTTGCAGAATTCATGTTAAAATACAATTTATATATATTTAAAAATATTATTAATTATAATATTATATTATAAATTATAATAGCGTGCATATAATATTTGTATATTTATATAATTATAAATATAATTTATAATTAATATGGTGGAAAATGGTGTTTATATATCATTTTTATATATATATATACACACCATTTTCCCCAAATTGTGCAGCCATACAAACAAGCACAGCAACTCTGGTCATTTTTTTAATCGCAATTATCAGAAAAATGCTGCATAAACTTTTATTTTTATTTTATTTTATTTTTTTATAAATCTCACAGTATTATTATTATTAAGTTTGTGAACACATCTTGATTATTTTACCTAGAGGTTTTAACTGTATTTTTTTTTTAATTGTTAGACTAAACATGTTGAATCTACTTTACAGCACTTTTTATTTTATTTTAAAAATCACACTTTTAAAACACACAAAAAAAAAAACATATGGAGATCGTAAGTGCTGAAAAATGTCAATCTATATGCATATTATGAGATATGTCGCCCAGCCCGACAGTGATGCGTCCTCCTGTGTGATGAACC
>JAJAQA010000004.1:3077500-3137500 GCA_021464565.1 Rutilus rutilus
AATATAAAAAATACCAATAATATACCATGAGTAGGCGTGTCTAAACTTTTGACTTTTATATAAATAAATATTTTGTATGCAGATAATATGTAACTAACACATTACAATTGATTACATTTTATTATAAATATACTTTTTTCACATTAAACTCATATATTTTGCATGCACATGATGTATAATTCAATAATTGCATATTTTTTTATATAGCATTTTAACTTTTTAATTTTAGAATGAATTGCACCATGTCAAAAATATTTATATATGTTTCTACTTTTCTTAAAATATAAGAAATACCAATAATATACCATGTCTAAACTTTTGACTTTTATATAAATAAATATTTTGTATGCATATAATGTTACTAACACATTAAATTTGATTATTTGATTATATATATATTTTTTCACATTAAACTTGTATATGCTTTAATATATTTTGCATGCACATGATTTTTTTTATATAGCATTTTAGAATGAATTGCACCATGTCAAAAATATTTATATACTTTTCTACTTTTCTTAAAATATAAAAAATAGCACTGAGTAGGCGTGTCTAAACTTTTGACTTGTATATAAATAAATAAATAAATAAATGCATTTTTCTTTGTAAATCTCAAAACGTTTTTTTTTTTTTTTTTCCAGTCTTTCCATCCCTGAGCGAAATGAGCTTATGCTGAGCAAATATTGGTATAAAATATGCAGATTTAGTATTCTATCTTCCACGTCCGACATCAAAGCACCAGTGGAGTCTCTTTGATGTGCGTGTGTTTTCCGTGTCTCTGGAGTCTGGGATCTTCAGCAGAGAGCGAGCGCCCCTCCGTCCAGACGGATCTAAATTCTCTCTCTGTAATTATGTAAATGTAGTGTTTGTATTTATAGGCAGAAGCCACAGGCTGCTGGCCTCAACCTGACGCAGCTGGAAAGCATCTTGGTCTAAACTATAATACGAGCTTGAGTGGGGGTTCAGGAATAGCACTCGTGCATCGGCCATAAGAGTCTCCGGTTTCTGGGGACGTCGTTTTCCAGTCGCTTCAAAGGAGCCCATAATGAGAGACCAGCAACCGACATCATACAGGTCAAGGCTGAACGTGACGGGACACCAGAGAAATATATATATTCAAATTTAGTTTAATATTTACAATAAATACAGTACTTACAATATAAAATGTATGTACACAATCTTATAAAAAGCCAGGACTTCAAGCCCTAGTGCATAGGGTGCTAGTGTACAACAGGGCCACTCGATGTGCCTTCGTTTGGGTAACACTTCACGACAAAACATTAACAACAATTTGCAAGCGTTTATTAATGTTACTGTAACGAATCGATTGCTCATCGTTACCGCGTCAACTTAATTGTAAAGTGTTACCAAACGTTTTGAAAAGAAATGCTTCGTTCAGTACACATGCAATCAAGAGTGTATGAAAAAAAAAAAAAAAAAAAATGAAAAAAAACACACATTTGAACACACAGCTCTGTTTGTTGCAAGGCAGTTTCAAGAGCAAAACATTGTCATGGTGCATTTTCCACTGGAGGTTTGCTAGTCGTCAGGCGTTGCACTCTTCGTGGCTTCAGGAAGGCACTGTTAAACATACACACAGATTCATAGGACCAGCCCTTCAGGATGCTTTGTTTTACCCAAAAAGACCTTAAAAAAAAAAAAGAGCTCCGCGTAATCTATGTAGTACCAGCTACTTTGTTACAAAAGTAAGATGATATATATATCTTTATGGACAACAATAGGCGATTGATTGTCTTAAAGTCATTAAATAAGGCAGTGGATCCAGTCCTCACAGGTGTCTCTTCATATGCAGGGCGAGGTGGTCGGAGCGGGAGAACGCGCGCTCGCACAGATGGCACTGGAACGGACGGTGGCCCGTGTGTTTCCGGAAATGACGCGTCAGCTCATCGGAACGGGCGAATTTCCATCCGCATCCCTCCCAGTTGCAGTGGTACGGCTTCTCACCTGATGAAACAAAGCGGGAGAGTCACGTTTAGGTTGTGTGTCACTCTACTAAAGCATAAAATACCATAATATGTACCATAAACATGCTAACATTCTCTGAAAAAAACACGTCTACAGCCAGTTATTTTACTTTGAAATGTGCGTTTCCAGGCTGGAATGTTTGTTATTGTTTTGGTCAGTGATACGGCACGTTGCCAATTTGTGCTCAAACCGGCGCCGTCGAGGAGAAACACTGTTCTCCGATATTTTGAATTTGGGCTGCAGTACCCATTTCGACCACTAGTTGTCATTCTTACAGACTGCACCTTTAAAAGACGAGGTTAGACACGCTCTTACCGGTGTGTGTTCGGTGATGCGCCTTCAGATGCGAGCTCTTGGTGTACGTCTTCCCGCAGCCGGCGAAGGTGCAGGTGTGTGTCGCGGTGCGCTTCCTCGGCCAGGTGCGTCGTCCACGCTTGGGTTTGGACTCCAGTAGCTCCAGCGGGGAGGACGGCGGAGTCAGGAGAGCCCGTTGCATGTTGGGCTGCATCCCGATGGGCTCGTCGAACATGCCGAACTGGTGCGGCGCCGTGTATGGGAGTTGCATTTGAGCGTAGGTCGCCGGCGAGTGATGGAAACCCTGAGGAAACACGGATTGCCTCAGATGGGAGTCTTCCGGACTCAACGGGGGCGTCATATTCCCCGTCGCCTGCGGAGAGACGGCCAGTCTGGGTTGCTCGAAAGACATCATGCATGAAACGTTGCCCTCTTGTTTGATTTTTTGGCAGCTCTGCGGCACCATTCCCATCACCGGCCCGTAACCGTCCATCGGCGGCTCCACTTTGATATCAACAAAGTCCTGTCTGGGGAACCCAGTGGAGTTGATGACGAATCTTCCCTGAATCGTGGCATCGTAGCCGTTGTCCACGTCGGATCTCAGAAGCTCGGCCATGAGGCTGTTCCCGTACGGAGGAGGATCCGGAGACGCGTACGCTCCCGTCGAGTACAGGCCGCACGGCTCCGCGTGAGACACGTATTCGGCTCCTGCCTCCAGAGGTCCTGTTGTGTTGGCCAGGATAAACTCCAGGTCCAGATAATTGCTCAGATCCTCGTCATCCTTGCGGACACGACATGTGTCCATGTTCTGTGCCACGTGGAGCGGAGGGCAGCTGCCCATCACGGGCTTGTCCTCCTCGCTTCTCCACCTCTGCAACACAGCCGAGGAAACACCGAGGGTTACTCATACTGAAAGCTTTTTATGACAGTTCAACTCAGTGAATTATAGACGTATGACTCTGTGATTGTCAGTTCAACGCTTTAAATCACAGGACAATCTGCTAATAAACATTCACGGGTATCTTTATCTCTTTTTAAGACAGAATTCACTTGTACATATAGAGGGATGTACTTTATAAGCATGCATGGATGCATATATATATTACATATTTATCTTGTTTTACTATATAGGGAGAATTCAGAGTGTTTGGGACACTTTTGGCCATTGAAATAACTTGGAAAAAGTGTCCTAATCAACCCCAATCCCAATCAAACTGAATTGATTGAGTAAATGAATATATATATATATATATATATATAAGATTAGGACACTTTTTTGATTAGGACACTTTTTCCAAGTCATCTCAATGACCAGAAGTGTCCCAATCACCCTGAATTCTCCCTACTATTTTTATATAAAACAAGATAAATTTGACATATATCTATCTATCTATCTATCTATCTATCTATCTATCTATCTATCTATCTATGCAGGCTTATTTGGTATATCTGTCTATATGTGTATATAATTTCTGTCAGTCATCTTTTTAAATATATATATATATATAATAAAACCAAGTTTTTAACATCATTAAACAAGATAAATTTCACTTATAAGCACAACTTAAAATATTAACACGGTTTCCGCGAATGTATCTTCATTCTTCAATATATTTTGTCTAGTGCAAATGTATGCAAACAAGTGGGAAATATTATACACTCGCTTAAAACATGTATCTACCGCAGTTTTAACCACGCACGCGCTTAGGTTTCCCACATCACCCAAAACCCCTTTAATTCACCTTAGTTTCAGAAGTGCATAAAAGTGTCAAATACTTACATCCTCCCAAAATTTTTCCTTGTGGTGTGCAAACGTTGAAATCGAAGGCAAAAGGCAAGGTAAAGCCATTTCCAAGTGTCACGGCTCGTACTGAGTTGTAGGTTTCTTCTGTGTTGCTGCACTTGCTCCTGAAGCGATGTCAAACGTCGGTGCGCTTTTCCCTCGAGTGAACTTCCAAAGTCATGAACAAAGAGTGTCTGGCAGGAGCGCCTCCTACCTAATAAATACTGATCCTGGACCAATTGTGTGAGTGAAGGAAACCGCGTTCAGAGCTCCCAAATATAGTCGGTATATATCTCACCGTGCGCTCTCTCCACAGGTTCACAGTGTCTCAGTGCAGGACTGCGCGCTCGCTCTCTCATTTAAGCGCTGGTGACGCGCGCGTCAGGGGCGCGGCTGAGAGGAGGCGTGTCACTCACTCGCACTGCCACTATCATCTGTATAGAACAAACACAAAACTGTAACCAAGGCGTTTCAACAAAAGCTCCAATTGATCCAAGTGTAATTCCAGTCTCCAAACAGCCTACGTTCACCCATGCGTAATTTAGACTCCAAATATATGCGCTTTCCAATGAAAGCAAGTGACTACACAATAAAGTTACATTTAGACTTCAGAAGTAAAATAAAGTTGTTTTTGCATGCTGATATGGCAATTTTCTGTACAATAGATTAGTAGGTGATCCAAAAGTCAAGTTTCCCCTGTCATTTTATATATATATATATATATATATATATATATATTCAAAAACAGGTTTTCTTGTTCAAAAACAGGTCTACTATATATACATACCTGTTTTTGAAAATGCACGGGGTTTTTTTTTTTAGGTAAAATGTAATACAAGATTTTTCAAGATTTTTTACTTTTGATTTGATTTTTGAATTTTAACTTTTAAAATGTTATTAAAAACGTGCTTAGTAGTGCTTATTTTAAATAATCACTAAATTGTGTGCACACAAGGAAAATATTGTAGTACTTGATGTTACCACCATAATATAACTTACATATTTATTATGTCTTACCACACTAGACAGTGTTTTTGTAAAAAAAAAAATGGAACAGAATATGTAATGCACATAGCCTACAATACAAAGATTACATTTAACATCACGTGTGAAAATAAAAATCTTATTTTTCCTCTCAGATTGATATCGCCATTGACCCAGCATGAGAAGTGGCGCTGTACCGTGTTTACTGTGGTAAAGGGTTTCAGTGAGGAATGCATGTGAAGCGTGATTAATGTGAAAGCGCGAGCCCTCAAAGGCGCTTTATCATGATGATTGTGCGCGCGCAGCGGGTTTGTCTAAACGCGGACAGCAGGCGCCAGTCTCACCTGATCCCCTGACTCTCTCCTCTCAGAAGTTCGCCTCACCTTTCGCCGCATTCAGGTGTAAATGGAGGGGGGGATTAAATGGCTGGAATGCTGATGGCTGCTGGGAATTATTGGCTTTGCTTTAGCAGCCATTAGTTTTGGTTAATGATGTCCCGAGGACGCGACGCGACGCGACTAAAGCACGCGAGACCCGCCATTAAAGAAACTTGACAGGAAAAGAAAAACTGGACAGGTTACTTATTATGTACATCTGAACAATACACAATTCTATTGGTATATGCACTTTGTACTTTGGTTCCCATGAGCGGCAGTACTTTGATATTTACCATGATACTGAATGATTAAATGTTAATGTACTGTGGTATTTACATGATGGCCTACACGATACGGTAGTGTATAAAAACCTTGGTATCGGCAATTCACTGGCACTTTTTGAAATTGACACACAGTCGAAACCAAGAAACACTGTTTTAAAACATGGTAGAAAATGATTTATTCATAAGCCTACCATGGTATTCTCATGGAACATCCAAAATGCATGGTGTTTTATATATATATGAAGAGCCATCTGAAATTTCCTCCTAGAATGATCATTTTTATAAAGCTTGTATATTTAAGTTCAGTAATTTCAGTAATAATAGGTAATTTGCATTGCCATTTAAGTGAAATTATTGAACTTAAATATACGAGCTTGATAAAAATGATCATTCTAGAAGAAACTTTCAGATGGCACTTAGAGGCTTTTGCATCTGAACTCTTCATATAGGCTATATATATATATACATTTAAATGTGCATAATGTACATTTCCCCCAAAAAAGAACATTTTAAGCTTAATAGTTGCATGAAATGGTTGCATATAAAGCATGAAAAGCTTTGATGTTTAGTTGTGAGAGTTGACCTCTTGACCTCAGTGGTGTTCATAACACTCATGAGTCTGATAAAGCGCTGGGATGCGCATGTTCTGCCTCAGTTTCTATGTGCTGTTTGTGTTGAGCAAGAAGGAGTTTGGGATGTTTCTCATCTCCTTTGTCACAAATCTTCAATGGAACTGAAGGTGGCTCACTCACTCTGGCTCACTGGTTTTGCGTAATCTATTATGCAAACTAGATTTTCCCTGCAAACCAGAGTTTCTTGCGCTTCTAGTTTGTTTTGATTCATGCATTTTGATTAATCGAGAATAAAGTGAGACATGCTCATCTACATGCATGCCAGAAGTCAGATTGAGAAATCGTAATCTGTTGTGTCATTTCATTATCAGCATTGCCTCAAAAGCTCCTCCTAAAATTCCTTAAGAGCAGCTCAGATTGTTTGATCTTGGGAAATTAATAATGTCATATTGAGATCTTTTGATTGCAAATCCGAGGTGTTTGAGACAGTGTTGCGATCTGATTTAAAACGTGAGATCACTGTTGTGCTCTCGATCTAATGTCACTTCTGTCAGAGATGTTAAAGAGATCTCTTTTGTGATTTTTCCCTCATGAGTTGAGTTTTCCCTGTCATCACAGATGTTGGGAAGAGCCGGTTGTGCCACAGAACTGTACAGGAAGAGTCCAGCGCTCGTGATCTTTGATGGATCGGATGGACTGATGCGTTTCCTCCCCGTGAGCTCAGGTGACCGCATGAGTTAATACTGTGTGACATGAAGTTTGTGAAATCAGACGTGCTTCGTGATGCAATTAATCCAAACTTAGCCTAACCCTAACCTTAAACCAAACTGTGTAATCAAACACACACACACACACACACACACACACACACACTTGCTTTTTCATGTTTTATGGGGACTTTCTATAGACATAATGCTTTTTATACCGTACAAACTGTATATTCTCTCTCCTTCAACTAAACCTACCGCTACACACACACACACACACACACACAAACACTAACCCGACCGCTAAACCTACGCATCACACACACACACACACACACACACACACACACACACACACACACACACACACACACACACACACACACACACACACACACACACACACACAAACACTAACCTGACCGCTTAACCTACCCATCACACACACACACACACACACACACACACACACAAACACTAACCCGACCGCTAAACCTACCCAACACACACACACACACGACCCATAAACCTACTCATTACACATACACACAGACACACAAACACACATACACACACACACTCGACCCCTAAACCTAGGAACCTCTCTCTCTCTCTCTCTCTCTCTCTCTCTCTCTCTCTCTCTCTCTCTCTCTCTCTCTCTCTCTCTCTCTCTCTCTCTCTCTCTCTCTCTCTCTACCCCTCAAAGCTTTGGAACAATTACGATTTAGTAATGTTTTTATACTAATGTTTGTAATGTGGGTAATACTCACCAAAGGCTCAAGGATATACAGTAAAAACTGACTCAAAACCTTTGAATGGAAGTGTCTCACGGTTTGCACAAAAATACGAAGCAGCGAAAACTGCTTTAAACACTAATAATCAGAAATGTTTCTCGAGCAGAAAATCATCATATTAGAATGACTTCTGACGGGTCATGTGACACTGAAGACTACCTTTCGTGACTTCTCTCAAAAACATGACAGATATTGCAGTCTTTGGCCTGAAATGCGAAACTGATGCACAGTGTCGTGTTATAAAATCCTTTCAAATTGAGCTCTCGTGACTAGAAGCATTTGCACTCGCAAGTTTGCGTCAAGCTTTCAGGCTTTCCACTGGTAGCACTCGATGCTAATTTGCATAATGTCCCCTCAAATGGGCTCCGTCGACGTGAACGGCCCTTGTTGTTTCAAAAACCAGGGCTAGCTCTCGTCTTTACACATCTTATGTCATCCGAATGTAAACGACACATAACGGCACATGTTTGTGGTAACAGTCGCCATGTTTATGCGGACGAACGTAGATCAGTTTTTCCATTGCACTAAATGAAAGCAATTACATACGTCATGCGCGCGGGAGTTTGACATGTGTTCAGCCTGTCATGGCGGCGTTCCAGCATACATTACATGCATCATTTCTAAATGATGTGTCAGTGTGCAAGTGTGTTCATGCCGGTGCGATGAATGAATTGCTATTTCCATCCCGGTGTGCGTGTAGGTGCTCGTCTGTATGTGTATGCCTCTTGGGAAAATATATCTGGCAGGAAACTATTACTGTAGATATGAATCTTACGTTGAGGAATTGCAATGTTTCTCTGTTTAACACACAAGTGAGTGTGTTTTTATTTGACAGTAACAGTCGTTGTTTGAGTTAGTCACCATCTGTCATTCTTCTTATTTCAGGATTGAAACCGAAATCTTCTCATTCTATCCAAGATGATTCAACCCGAAAAGAGATTATCATGATTATAGCGATGGACGTCGTCTAATGCTGGACTTTAAATCATGCGTCTTCCAAGAATGAGCAATTACTTTTCGAGAATTATTTCTTAATCTTTCAAAATAACCTTTTTTTTTTTTTGCACAATATTGTAATGGTTGGGTAACACATGTGAAAGTTGCAAAACATGTTTTTACATAAGCCGTCACAGTCCTGAAAATGCGAGAACTATCAACGACACCGCTGGATTTGTGATCTGTCTTAAGAAACGTGGTGTTACAGGAGACGCTGTGACTTACTGTACATGAATTGCATTCATGTTAGATATGCATGTGACACAAATGTCAGGAATTTTATAAACTGCAGCTTCTTTTATCTTTGCTTATTACATGTCAATCTCGTGTCAGGTTTCGGGTGATTTGTGTGTGAAGTTTGTGCATTACACTCACTTTACATTCTTGGTTTTGTAGTTATGATTTATGGCCTAAAACAATGCGTCTAAACTCTAGACACATTTACCCAGAATGCAGACACTTTAGGTTTCTTTAGTTGTTTTCCTGTCAATTTCATTTGTATAGCGCTTTTCACAATGCACATGTTTGCACAATGTTTATTGTATCTTTAATATCTTCATGCCTTATAGTTGCATTAAGCATAGTAGAGATAGGTTATAATATATGCGAGTATGCAGATTGACATTGTTATAGATACAACTTCAGGCCTTTGAGGATGGACCAACGCTGTCGTGCATTAAGTGCCAAATAGTAGCATGGTATTACCAGTGTTTTTGGGATGTGTACCACAGTTTTACCATGTTTTTTGGAATATACACCACACTAAAAAAAAATTGTCGTAGGATTTACCTAGAAAGTACATTTCTACAAAGCAACGGCAAGTAGCACTGAATTAAACAAAGTTTTGAAGTTGATAGACTAAAATAGTATTTTCCTCTAACACACGGCAATACATTTTCTTTATATCTCAGATTTTTTTTATTTAGTGCATGGATATACTATTGCTGCGTCCCAATTCGCCCTAAATGTACTGTTTTGAAGAAAAAGTACATACTTTTTGAATAGGCAAGCTTCGAGACATAATTATGTCTATAACAGACCTGTCGCTTACTCACCTTCATCCTATCACTGTTTAAACTGCCCTGTCAATCATCTTTAAACTGCCCTGTCAATCATCTTTAAACTGTCCTGGAATCTCTTCATGTGTTTGCATAATGATGGAGACCTTGTCTATCTTCAAGTAAAATCAAAATATATAATATAATGTTCACAGTCCAAAAAAAAAAAATATATATATATATATATTATTCAAAATTTGAAAATATGGTTCTTCGAATGTATCTTTATAAAAGCTCACGATGTTTTTGCAGATTCAAAATAATGTGGATAACATTGAATAAATATATTTTATGTTTGTAGTTTTTAACACTTTTTTTTTTATTGGTTTTTGTAGTTCAAATCAAATCCTCGTCCGACGCGGCAACATCAGCCGTTAGTGTGCATGGATCTCGGATTATTAACCGGGAAAAGTAGACCATCCGGGTATCTATGGAACACTGATTTCAACATACTACGATTTGGGACACACTTTCGAATACTATTTAGGGAGGATATGCGAGTCTTTTGACATTTTACATAGAACGTGTATCACTCTACCAGCATTATAGTCTAAATATTATATGTTTTGATCCCTATCTTTGCCGTACGTGAGTCTTTTATTCAAATGTGTGTGATTTGTTGATAGGTAGCGTGACTCCACAGAGGCCTGCGTGCCTGAATGCGAGTGTGCAACGCCGGAGAAACATCCCGCCAAGCGAGTGTGTGAGAGTGAGTCTGAGAGTGAGTGGGATCCTGTCTGGACCTTTTATACCGAGTTATTTTTAAACACACACCCCTTTCTTATTTCCGTGTTTCCTCCCGAGCCACTCAGGAAGCCAGTTTGGCCCCATTTCCTGCACACACGCGGACAGATTCGCGAGGAATCAGAGAATGATTGCATTGAGACGCACGGCCTCTGTAAGGAAAACACAAGAAGGGTGAAAAATTAAAAACAGAGTCGGTCTGGCACGTGCGTCGTGCTCGCAGGAATTCAAAGGCCTGGATGGGCTCCAGCTCTAATTTCAGTACACTTGAAATATTTGTGGAAAAGCTCGGGGAACAAGAACGTGCTTTTTCCACTCATGCACCTGAGAACAGCGCTGCCGTTTTACATATGAAACGCGTATTAAAGTTAAGCGTCACGAATAACGTATAGTGTCTGATGAGTTATTGTCTGCATGTCACGGGCCTATTAAACTAGATTGTTTGGTTCGGCGTGGCGTTACATAAACTGTTATAGCATCAAATTACATAAGTCTGCATAACGAGTTACTAATTCTAAACCATATTCGTTTATAGGAAGTGCACGTCTCATCGCAAAACATGAGAAATGCAAACTATGCAGCATTTAAAGACGTCACAGGTGCATTTGCGATTGTCTTTTTAGCACTCTCTACTTGAAGAACCTGTAATGCATTTCAAAAAGCATTGATAGAAAATAAAAACGCTCTGTTATACTCTTTGTGTTTGCTATTTATTTTTATGCTTGGAAGCTTAGCAACATGCAAATGCCAAACTTATTTGAATGTAATATTTGAATGACACAGAATTGCTGCCTATGAAGAGTGTTTCAGGTTAGGATGCTGCATATATAGATTTTTTCCTTCTTCCTGGTTTCATTCTAATTGTATGTAAACTTTTTAGTAATTATATATGTGCATTTAGTTTTTATTAATTTTTATTTTTGAGCTTTATGGTTTATTTATTTATTATAGTTTATTTATTCTATATTATATAGTTTATTAATTCTATTTATTTTTAAACTGAACAAAACTGAGAAATGTTGCCTTTGCAACTAGCTGAAATAAAAAATGTACTATTATACTATTATTTTGTATCAGATTATATTTATTATTTTCTGTTTTCATTTTTTTTTTCATAATTTTGTTGTTTAAAATATATTGTTTTTATTAATTTTAATTTTTATAGTTTATTTATTCTATATTATATAGTTTATTCTATTTATTTTTAACTGAATGAAATTGAGTACTTTTATTTATTAAAAAAATTTTCTGTATTTATTTTAATTTTATTTAAAATTGTAGTAATTTTTTTTATCTTTTTTTTTTTTTAAAGTGTATGGTTTTTAAGTTTTTTTTGTTGCTTTATATTTATTTATTCTATATTATATCGTTTATTTTATTTATTTTTAAACTAAACAAAATTGAGAAATGTTGCCTTTGCAACTAGCTGAAATTAAAAAAGTACTATTATACTATTATTTTGTATCAGATTATATTTTTTATTTTCTATTTTCATTTTTTTCTTGTAATTTTGTTGTGTTGTCATTTTTATTAGTTTTTAAAATACATTGTTTTATTTTTATCTTTATAATTTATTTATTCTATATTATATAGTTTTTGATGAGTTTTTTTTATTTTTTTAACTTTCTGTATTCATTTTAATTTTATTTAAATTTTGTGTAATTTTGTTGTGTTGTCATTTTTATTAGTTTTAAAAAAAGTGTATATTTTTAATTGTTTTATTTTTTTAAGCTTTATATTTATTTATTGATTATTCTATATTATATCGTTTATTTATTCTATTTATTTTTAAACTGATTGAAATTGAGAAACGTTGCCTTTGCAACTAGCTGACTCTATATTTTATTTTTATTTCAGTTAATGTTCATTTTTTTAATTTTTTAGCTGTTTTAGTTTTGAGTTAACGATAATTTAATCACTTACATTAGTGGTAGACCTTAAACATGCACAGAATAGTGCACCACAGAAGCATGCATCAACACCTGTAGCATATCAAAATGTTTATTAGTTTCTGCTCTCTATTAAAACGAAAGGAACGGGGCACAGAACTATAAGGCATTTGTTCCACACGGAGCGTCACGCTAACCATGTTGCATTCCACTCACACCTTTCCATGCGCGGCTCTGAACTCTGTTATGACAGAGCGCTGGCTGAAGGCCTCGGGTTTGTCATGTTGGGTCCATACGGATCTAATTGGGACCGTAGCAGGGAGTGTGGTTCTCATTTATTAGCTGTTCGCACCTAATCACGCCTGTGTTCAGGCTGTGCTGCGAAACTCGAGTGTTTTCGTTGTCAGAATGAGAGCGTGAAAGGTGATTTCTGTGTGATTACGGGAAGCGGATCGCTGTAGTTGCGTGACATTTAACGTTGTGAACCGTGGGTTGTGTCAACAGTGAAGGAGAGAGACGTCGGTTTCATTCCGCCTAACTCTGTTTTGTTCTTTTCAACGCTCGCTGATGCTTTCTGGCAGATGTTGTGTTTTTTATGCGAGCGCTAATGGTTTGCAGTTGAAGGGCAACAAATTGTGAAATTTAGTGTATAACAGACTTTCTTTCATTAGAATCACAGCTTTTGAAAACGATCCTCCGGTCGGCATTGAATCTACGGCCATGGAACTCAACCGTACACTGAAGGCTCTTCACTGGCGTCGGTGGATCCATGGAGATCCTTTTACTTCAACATGGAACCTTTTCATTGTGCAAAAGGTTCTTTATTGTAGAAAAGGGTTCTTGAGATTATTAAAATGTGAAAAAATGGTTCTTTTAAGAGCGGTTCAGTGAGAGGTTCTTTGGAGAACCAAAAGTGGAACCTTTTTGGAGGTTCCATTTGGAACTTTTTTTTTTTAAGTGTAAATTTCATCTATCTATCTATCTATCTATCTATCTATCTATCTATCTATCTATCTATCTATCTATCTATCTATCTATCTATCTATCTATCTAATCTATCTATCTATCTATCTATCTATCTATCTATGGTTCTGTCATTCCTTCCATCCATTCATTCATCTATGGTTCTGTAGTTCCATCCATCCTTCTTTCTATCTTTCTATCTATGGTTCTGTCATTCCATGCATCGTTCCATCCATCCATCCATTGTTCTATCTATCGTTCCATCCATCCATCCATCCATCCATCCATCCATCCATCCATCCATCCATCCATTGTTCTATCTATCGTTCCATCCATCCATCCATCCATCCATCCATCCATCCATCCATCCATCCATCCATCCATCCATCCATCCATCCATCCATCCATCCATCCATCGTTCTGTCATTCCTTCCATCCATCCATCCATCCATCCATCCATCCATCCATAGTTCTGTCATTCCATCCATCCATCTTTATATCTATCTATCTATCTATCTATGGTTCTATCATTCCATGCATCGTTCTATCCATCCATCCATCACCTGTTGTTCTATCCATCCATCCATCCATCCATCCATCCATCCATCCATCCATCCATCCATCCGACGAAATTAAAATTGCAAATAGTTTCATGCTAACTTTAAAAATCACGCATTGAAATATTAACACGTCTTTAATATTGTTTAATTGTTTAAACAAGGAGGTTTTCCTGCAACCCTAGGATATTTCAGACGGTCATTCGGACAGCAGTCGTCGATGAAGCAAACGTGTGTGTGTGTGTGTGTGTGTGTCTTCTCTGGTACCTAAAGACACAGAAGCAAGTGCATTTCGACATTCCTGCAGCTCTAGCAAACTCTGGCAGCTGAATAAACATCATACACTTATAACCCGTACAGTCTCCTCATTCAAGCTCAGATGCTCTTACTACATCCTTCAGCAGTTAACCACAGACATCTACACACTCCTTCAGTATCTACCTACATAAACCCCAATGGGGAAGACAAGTTTCACTGCATAAACACCCTAAAATACGTGCTTAAACATTCCTTTGCACACATGGATCTTATTTCAAGATCAAGCGTTTTATATATGCGTCAGTTTTACTATTGATTATACCTTGAGGTTAGAGGATGTTGTGTGTGTTTCACGCTAATTTCACATACACTTGTCTGTATACAAATCTTCTCAAGAAGTTCTTGACCTTTTGACCTTTGCATGAACTCCCGAAGCTACTGTCATTATATAATCCTCTTAAGCAAGCTGCCATGACTCTTCTTCTTTGTCTTTAGGAAATTACACATAATCATTTGTTCCTGTAATTCTAACACACGACAGTCCTTGAATATTTTCCGACCACAGGAACACTCCTAAACTTGCGCAGATTCCCGATCCAGGTAACGTTTGTTCTTCCTGGTTCTGTTACAGGAGAAGATCTGTGGTTATCTGTGGTCCACCTGAGCACACGTTGCACCTTTCGATGATTACGTAACAGAAAGGCCAAAGGTTTGACACCTGCCTTGTTTCTCTGTTGCGTTTTTCCTCCGCTATCAATCATCGTGAAATCCCACGGGGCCGTTTAGGCTTCAGACAGTTTCCTGAGCACGCGGTGGACTCCGTCATTAAGGTCACGCAGGTCAAGAGCTACCGACTGGAAAAGTGGGAAGCATCTGGTTAAAAATGCTGATAGAGACAAACCGGCTTGAACCGGTTCATATGACTCTGCAAATGCAGTAGTATGTGTCATTCAAAGGATGTATACTGGAAATGACCTGTAGAAATATGTATGCTGGTTAGAGCTGGTTTGGTGAATCTATCTATCTATCTATCTATCTATCTATCTATCTATCTATCTATCTATCTATCTATCTATCTATCTATCTATCTATCTATCTATCTATCTATCTATCTATCTATCTATCTGTCGTTCTATCCATCCATCCATCCATCCATCCATCCATCCATCCATCCATCCATCCATCCATCCATCCATCCATCCATCCATCCATCCATCCATCCATCCATCCATCCATCCATCCATCCATCCATCCATCCATCCATCCATCCATCCATCCATCCATCCATCCATCCATCCATCCATCCATCCATCCATCCATCGCTCTGCCACTCGTATTTTTTTTATATCCAAACTGGTATTTGTTAACAATGCACTTTGAGCTAAAATGAACAAACAACAAACAATTGTGACCCTGGACCACAAAACCAGTCACATGGGTCAATTTTTTTGACATTGAGATTTATACATCATCCGAAAGATGAATAAATAAGCTTTCCATTGATGTGTGGTTTGTTAGGATAGGATAATATTTGGCTGAGATACAACTATTGAACATCTGGAATCTGAGGGTGCAAAAAAATCAAAACATTGAGAAAATCTTTATGTTTACATTTATGTTCACGATTGTGCTGCATTCACTCACAAAAATACATGTTTTATATATTTACGGTAGGAAATTTACAAAATATCTTCATGGAACATGATCTTTACTTAATATCCTAATGATTTTTGGCATAAAAGAAAAATCGATAATTTTGACCCATACAATGTATTGTTGGCTATTGCCACAAATATACGCGTGCGACATGTGACCGGTTTTGTGATCCAGGGTCACATATGTGTTTTTATTAACTGACATAAATGTTGTAGAAACATAATGCTCACAGTTAGTTCATGCTTTGACCTTTTTACACAGTTTTACCATGTTATAGCTCTGTACTCTTACTGGATGACAACTATTGACTCATTTGGGTCTGTCTTTATTTGTAGGAGAAACATCTCTGAGACATAACTGAAGAGTAACTACATTTTCAGCAGGTTAGTGAAGACGAGCGTTCGGCAGATGAGACGGACTAACTTGTGTACGTTGTAGGTCAAGTGACTCAATCTTGCCTTTTTCCATTTAATCTTAATCAGTTAGGAATCATGGGAAAGCGGGAACAATCCTCCCGCTTCTCAGTGCAAGTGAATACGCCAACTTGGGAGTTCACGTAGAGTTGACACGTCCAAATGACCATCATATTGATGATGGTGTTATTCACACCAACAGGCCCGAACTAGCGCTGAACATCCATCCAGGTCCTCTGAGAATCACGAGAGGTAGAAGTGCTTGTTAGGTCAGCTGTTAAACAGTTCAACAGTCATGAGTAAATTTGTGAACCTGTTTTAGGGTGTAACCCCCATAGTGACTAATTACGACGTTTGGGCTTGGCTGTAACGATGGCCACAGAGCAGTTGTAAAGTCGCTGAATTTAACGGAGATCTGGAGATGCACGTATAGGTGTGAGCACGCGATATCGGCTCTTGACACGCGCCGGCGCACGCTTCCATCAAAGCTGTGTTTTTCATTGGTCATGTGGTCTTGTGGTTGCGATTGCATCTCTTGATGTAGTTTTTTCACTTTCGTGATTAGTGCAGGTAACGATAGGAAGCGTTGCTTTGGGTTTACACCAACAGGAAACTAGTGCAGGCTGTGGCTTCGGTCGCTTTCAGTCGACACACCCAGCACTGAATAATCCAACAAGGGCTGCATTAACGCCTTAACAACTCTTGAACTTAAAGCTCAAGAGCCATTTCGATTAAATCACTGTTTATGCGGTCAGAAAACGTGCTTCCGAATGCGGTCACAACTTATTTGCTTTCAAAATGAAGTCTTCCCGGTCCACAAGCTGGTTGTTATTTAAAGTAGTCTAGTTACAGTCTAGTAATTAGTAGTCAAACTGCCTTAATAGTCACATTTTTAGTATCTTACTAACAGTGAGTAGCTTCAATGTGTTCTAGCTGCACTGAAGCTTTGTATTGTGCTTAATATAATGTGTTTTAATCATTATCTGATGATATAATTTGAAGTCAACTTTTTATTTTTTTGATTGATTGATTGATTGATTGATTGAATGATCTTTATTATGGAGACAGCATTATGCTTATGCACAAAATACAACTTTAACAACTTGAATACGCCATAGTTTATACTGAGAATAGTGTAGTGAACTACAGAGTCAGTTCGTTTAAATGAATCATCTGAGTGAACTTAGAGTCACAACTTATTTGCTTTCAAAATGAAGTCTTCCCGGTCCACAAGCTGGTTGTAATTTAAAGTAGTCTAGTTACAGTCTAGTAATTAGTAGCTAGTAGTCAAACTGCCTTAATAGTCACATTTTTAGTATCTTACTAACAGTGAGTGGCTTCAATGTCTTGTATTGTGCTTAATACAATGTGTTTTAATCATTATCTGATGATATAATTGAAGTCAACTTTTTATTTGATTGATTAAATGATCTTCAGCATTATGCTTATGCACAAAATACAACTTAAACAACTAGAATACGCTATCGTTTATACTGAGAATAGTGTAGTGAACTTCAGAGTCAGTTCGTTTAAATGAATCATCCGAGTGAACGAGTCAGTGCGGTTCAGAGTTGAAAAGTTCCTCAGGGTTAATAGTGGACTTAACCTGGTGTATTGTTTAGTTTTCAATGCATTTTTCTTTTCTTAAGTTGGCAAAACCTTCTGCAAGGTGTGTACTGAATGTGAAGCAAACCTCAGCTCTAATTACGATGTTTTAAACTTAGTGCACATAGAGAGAGGATTTTAAAAGCAAGGTTGTTTTATGTGATCGATGCGATGCTTTTGTTTTTTTATATATAGAAACTATGAATCATCTTGCAGTGTAGGGAAGCACATAGGAGGGCACTAGGGCGGTTACTGTATGCAACTGTCAAAATAAAAGAAAGAAATAACACACACTACAGCCGAAGGCGGGTGGGAGTTTTTTTATGTGTGTGTTGTTTTCGATTATGAAGATTTCTAGTTTGAGAATAGATTGATTTAGGTACACTCAGCTATTTTGGACCATAAGAAAAGAAAACATAGGCCGACTTCAAAGCCTGTCCAAACATACATTTCTGACATGTTTCATGAGCTTTTGGGTAATACTATAATTGCCTAGTGGTATTTTCAGAACTGTCTTTTCTCACAAAAGTCTGACTATAATAGCCGTTAAACATAACCGAAGGAGAGAGAGAGAGACATGACAGCATCTCAGAGGCACCCGAAGGGCTCGCAACCAGGTAATTAAGATGTATTGCATTTCAAGCGCACCTTGAAACAGTGGGTGCGTAGTTGTCGGAGTCGACTCTGTCTCTGTGCATCAGATGTGCAGGCCTGTGCTGAACACGAATCGCACTGAGGATTATGTGCAGCTGCTCCGGGGTTTGAGGACGCTTGACCTGAAGTGATTGAGTGACTTGTGTTGATCCTGCTGTGACAGAGTGGGGTTCGAGTTTCCTTCACTGGAGGGAAAATATTATGGCTCAAAGATTGTTCAGCTATAGCTCTATCTATCTATCCATCCATCCATCCATCCATCCATCCATCCATCCATTCATCGTTCTGTTGTTCCATCCATCCATCATTCTATCTATCCATCCATCCATCCATCCATCCATCCATCCATGGTTCTGTCATTCCATCCATCCATTTTCTATCTTTCTATCTATGGTTCTGTCATTCTATCCATCCATCCATCCATCCATCCATGGTTCTGTCATTCTATCCATCCATTTTTCTATCTTTCTATCTATGGTTCTGTCATTCTATCCATCTATCTACCCATCCATCCATCCATCCATCCATCTTTCTATCGATGGTTCTGTCATCCATCCATCCATCCATCCATCCATCCATCCATCCATCCATCCATGGTTCTGTCATTCTATCCATCCATGGTTCTGTCGTTCCATCCATCCATCCATCCATCCATCTTTCTATCCATCCATCCATCCATCCATCCATCCATCCATCCATGGTTCTGTTGTTCCATCCATCCATTTTTCTATCTTTCTATCTATGGTTCTGTCATTCTATCCATCCATCCATCCATCCATCCATCCATCCATCCATCCATCCATCCATCCATCCATCCATCCATCCATCCATCCATCCATCCATCCATCCATCCATCCATCCATCCATCCATCCATCCATGGTTCTGTTGTTCCATCCATCCATTTTTCTATCTTTCTATCTATGGTTCTGTCATTCTATCCATCTATCTACCCATCCATCCATCCATCCATCTTTCTATCGATGGTTCTGTCATCCATCCATCCATCCATCCATCCATCCATGGTTCTGTCGTTCTATCCATCCATGGTTCTGTCGTTCCATCCATCCATCCATCCATCCATCCATCTTTCTATCTATGGTTCTGTCATTCTATCTATCCATCCCTCTATCGTTTAATCGATCATTGTACCATTCTGTCTACCATTGCCTTTTTGTACTTAATTTAATGTCATATTTTTATATGAGTACATTGCATATTACATTGCTCAAAATATGATTACATACATAATTATTATTACAATTGCCAAACACTCACTGTGAGTGGGCGTGTCTGACGTAACCATTCTGATTACGGTCTGACTGACCAATCCCTCTCCTGTCCTCTCAATAGTGATGTCGTCATCCAATGTCTGTGTTTGTTGTACATCCTAACACTGGTTGCCTGGCAACGTCACGCCTTGGGAAAAAAGAATGTATCCACTCTAGAAAGTCGATTCCTCGACATTCTGATGGAGTGGTTTTGTGGTGAAAGAGACAGCGTGAACCTGAGGTGAAAGGTCAAGCAGGCTATTGGTCAGTCTGAGAAGGACATATGGCCTCGAGGCGGTCGTGTTGTAACCTCTGTCCTCCTTCACCTTGACTGTCCATCTCCTTCTCTCTCTCTATCTGACCTTTCATCACCTCCAGGCTTGTCTGCTAATCAGTGGAGCTGTCACGGGATGCTAAAGCGTGACCCCGGTCCGGGGTGAGAGTGTGTCTCAAGCACCTGGCACTCGCCCGCATTAAGCATCTCTTTTGTTGTTGTTGTTTAAGTGGGGCGAGAGTGCAGGTCTGGACAACTTCTTCCAGCTTAGGGTGCGATTTTGTCCGTCTTTGTGCAATCAACGGATAAGAGCGTCTGATCCCTGACTTAAACTGAGCGATGTGTCCCCTCCAGTTACAGAGCAGCTGTCTGAGAGACCCGCTTTACCTGTGACCCGTAAGAAAGAGGAATCACCGTTGAGATGCCTTTTAAATCACTTCATATTTTTGTGGAAACAGTGATAAAAAATTTTTTTTTCAGGATTCTGTGATGAACAGAAAGTTTAAAAAAAAATGCATTTATTTGAAATAGAATATTTTGTAACATTAAATGTCACTTTTGATCAATTTAGCCTAAAAATCTTACTTAGCCCAGATTTTTTTACTGTATTAGTAACTATTTTCATCATTGATAACAATCAGAAAGGTTTCTTGAGCATCAAATCATCATATTAAAATGATTTCTGAAGGATCATGTGACACTGAAGACTGGAGTTGCTGAAAATTCAGCTTTGATCACTGGAATAAATTACATTTTACAATATATTCAAATAGAAAAGAAATGTGAAATATTATATTTTTTGATATTTTTTGATCAAATAAATGCAGCCTTGATGAGCATACGAGACTTCTTTTCCTTTTTGAATCAAACGCACTAGGTTTGAATGTGAAGAATCGGATGGTAAGCTGAACGTTTGCCAGGTTTGTACTCGCTGTAGTAATTCTGGTAATGTCAATTCAGTTGTTAGTTTTGCATTGTCACTAGACTCTGAGAATAGCATCAGAGGAAAAGGATTTAGGGGGGTTTTGCTATAGTTTCATACCTTTAACCATTTCCTGTTTAAACCTGAGCCGTTCATCTTCTTCAAATCAAACGCTCAAAAGGGGGGAAAAGTCCCGTAAAACACGCTGATTTCATTATGAGTCATGTCACTTGAGTCATGTGTCTCCCCAAAATCTGCAGTAATGCCGCATGCTTTATTTGCACTTGCATTTAAAATAAATTCCACATTTATTTGTATAGCACCTTTCACAATACATTTCATTTCAAAGCAGCTTCGCAGAAACAAATGCACGTTTCCCGATCAAATTCATCTGATATAACTGGAGTGCAAGGTTATGAAATGCATGCTGTGAATGTTATGAATTGCATCCTTCAAGAATAGTTCCCCCCCCCCAAATAAAAAGGCCCTCATGTTGTTTCAAATCTGTGTGCTGTTATTTTTTTCCCATGCATTATAAAAGTTGACATTTTTTAACAACTTACATGGCTAAACACAGTTTACAGTGACCCGATGCCGTCGAGCAAGCACAAAAAAAACGCCATAGAAGGATAATATGAAATACTAATATGATTTTTGGAATGGCACAAGGGTGAGAAAACAATACAGAACTTTCATTTTTGGGTGAACTTTCGTTTTCCACTGATCCATGGTGACTGCTGACCCAAATGCATGAATCAGTGAATGCCTCTGTCACCTTTAATTTCTATATGAGCTTCAGTGTGTCTCTGTTTCACCCGAGGGCCCTCAGAGGTCACGACTTCACTCCTGAAGTGCACTTTCAAATGCACTGCATCACCACATTTAGCATTGACCAGATTGCAGGAGAAAACTTTTTACACTTATTTTGATAGTCAACTTTAGACTTTCAACTAACTATGCAACTACATGTCAATTACCTCATAGCGTTAGTAGAGTGTTAAGTTTGGGTTAGTAGAATACGTGCTTGCAAAGTCACTTATAGTTAGTACAATGTCTAAAGTTGGCTATCAAAATAATGCTTTCATTTCCAGACAAAGTGCATGACTGTTAATGCACTTTCCTCATCTTATTCATAATCTTGTGTCTTAATGTAAATGTCCTTTGCTCTGTTCCTATTTATATGACATCCGACCATTGGATTCTTTCTTGTTGAGATGATTTTTTTACATTTGAATTTATGCATTTGGTAGATGCTTTTATCCAAAGCGTCTCACAATGCATTTCAGGGATATATTTTATCTGAATGAATGAAATGCTGTTTTTAGGGGAACCACCTCAGTCTTTCAGTTCCCATGTGCTTCACTGATCTGACTGCAACCTGTCCATGCTGTCTTCAGTTTAGACGAGACACATGCTCTTTGACATCAGCAGTTAAACATGTGGAATGTGTTTCTCCTCCCATTTAAAAGCTGCTGACCAAAAATATGCACAATAGAGTGACATGTTTTTGAAGGCCAGAACTGATAGGTTTTGGTTAATCGCCTAAAATAAGTTCTATGGTGAACATAAGCTCAAGATATTGTCATGTTTTATTCAACAACATAACATTTATCAGTAATACCCCCTTGTTTTTTTTTTTTTTTTTTTAAGCATTGGCTTGTCTTGAAAAAGGCGTCTAAATAAAGAGGTTGTCAGGACATTATGTCCCAGATTTACTAAATTGTACTTCTGCCGGTTGGTTTTAGGCCTCAAAATTCATAAAAGTTGTGTTGAGATTTATGATAGTATGTAAGAATCATAAACTTTTTGTTTTTTTGGTCAGTCACAGAGCTTATTTTCTCCAATGGAAAAATCCTATTGGGTTTTGTCAAGGAAATCAGGGTGATGCGAACAAACATGTTGGCCTACAAAAGTAAATACAGTAGTCGGCATTTCAAGTGGATCAAAAAAGTTAATCAAAGTACGAGTATTGTTCAAAATTCAACTTTAAACTTTCATAAAAGGTTTTGATCCACTCCAGATGTTGACTACTGTATATATGATCAGTGCAGCGCTTTGTTTTCCACCTGCGACCCCATTATCGGGTCACGACGCAGCAGTTGAGCACCTTTTATAATGTGCTTTATAATATCATAACTTTACGGTTGGGTTGGTTAGTTGTTTTTCTACTGGATGGGAGTGTTTAAAAGAGGACGGGCGTAAACAGGAGGAAGGAGTTTTGTTGTTGAGGTTGGGTAGCGGTTTGTGTGGCGAGAAGGGTTATGCTCACACACACCGCCCTTAGAGGAAGCCCATACAACACACACTTACATCAAGAACAGATTTTTTACATCCAGATTTACTTAGGAATGCAATACAAACAAGCCATTGTCCCAATGCAGTGTTGCCTGTGATTTGACACTGCTGAAATATTGTTGCATCACTACAATGACTTCATAATAGGTGCTTTTCCTTCTCTTATAACCGTTTCCAGATGAATGTCTCTAGCAAATGGTGCATTGAGTGTTTTCTTGAACCTCGCACTTATCATCTGTTTACAAAGGGCTGGTCTCGGCATCAGACGGGGCCGCTCGCTGATGCATATTCACACTGATTCCTGATGCATGCTTTGCATGCAAAATTGCAAAGCACTTTCCTCATCTGGCAAACTCTTTAAAGTGTTCTGCCTGGAAACAAATGTGTGTTTGCAAGGTACCAGGTTGATATAGATTAGTTTATGGCTTTCTTTACTCAATGCATTGTTGTTTGATCACAAGTCATTAGAACCTTTGCATGTTTAATTTTGCATTTAATTTTGAACTTTATATAATCTGATATATGCAGATTTGTCTGACATTTATGACCAACCAAATCTGGTAAAAATCAGACTGACTTTTTCCTCTCTTGGATGCATCCGTCATTCACTTTAATGTGTTTACAGGCGGATTTTGACCTTTTCAATGGGACGGACACGAATGGTGTATCCCGGTAATGAGCAACCACTGCTAATGCGGTTTCTTCATAAATGGCCAGTTCTTGGCAAGAATAAGCTATAGCGTGGACTAAATTCATGCTGTTAGTCAGATGTGAAACTAACAGAGAGCTGTCATGCAAATCTGCAACTTGAAGCCAAAGCGGCCCGTTGAAATGCATCCTGGGATTGACTCCACACACATCTGCTGTACGTCATGCCTACACACACACACATGATGCTGAAATTCCTCCTAAGGCACATGCATGAACAGTTGTGTGGTGTGTGTTGCGTTAGTTTTCCTACACACGTGTCTTTCCTCTTAACCTCCTCCATCTGTCAGTGTTTACACTTTCACTTTTTCCAGGAGAAATTCAAGCATGTTTTCTTTCAGGTTTATCATCTTCCGTGTGTTTTCCTTTCAGGCGGACGTGGAGCGTGGAGAAGATTCCCTCAGGCTGCTCTGCTTTTCTTATCCTTAATTGTGAGATATTTCTGATATTTACACATCAGACTCTTTAGCATTACCAGTTTTGAAACCTTTTGTAGTCAGAAAGAGAAAAGAAAAAAGAAGGAAATATCGTGCACCTGTTGTGTGAGGATGACACGATCTGATCGGGCGGAACCAAATTGTGATTGGTCTTAAGTACGTTTTTATTGCGAATGTTGATGACAGATTAGTTCCAACATATTTTATGCACTGCTAATGAAGAACATTTATCAAGCTTGTTGAACAATCCTTTTTATGAGGGAAAAAAACTACATTTCCCATCATTCTCTGTGCCAAGAACAGATTAAAACATCATGTAAACAAAATGATGTTAACTGCAAAATAATGAATGTTTTGTTTTACAATACAAATGTCGAAACATTCTTAAATCAAGACACATTTCATTGAGAAGCAAAATGACTTTGTACACACACTTTGTATTGTTACAATTTTGGTTGTATATGCAAATGAACAATGTTTTGCAAGAGTAGGTTTATCAATGTTCAACAGGTCTTCTCTTCCGTTTGGCCTAAAACACTGTGGTCATCCAGTCTGAAATGTTAACTAAACACACAAAGGTCTTTATTTTTATTTTCCGTGTTCTCTCTGTTTTTACAATTAGTAAACTCAGTAACTCACTCCCGCTAAACGTTTACTCTTTGAATTCTTGCACCCGGGAACAATACAATTGACACCATAAAGTTTGCTAAGAAGTATTTCCTACTATAGCAAAGGTGGTATTTGCCTCTGGTAAGCGTATCTATAGCAGACTGGTGGGCGTGGCCTTGGACGGCAACATGCCCAGTGCATTATGGGTGTTGAAGTTTTCCTACCCTGAAGTCCCGTTTGGCAAAAGGAAAGACCGGCAGCCTTTTTTCTCAGATTTCCCTAGTCAGGTATAGCACCAATTTAATACAAATGTTTGCATTTCTACTGTATAGACAGCCAAGTTTTATTGAAAGCCCATTAAATACCCCTTGTTTTCTGAAAAATGGATCAAAATGAAGTGAGTTTGTGAAAAAACATCTGCCAAAGAAGTCAGAAAAATGTATTCAAAAAGCTTAATTTAAAGATTATTTTTCTTACCCAATTGGTTTTCTTACCCCCAGTCAGTATATATATTGTTAATAGGGTAACTTAGTAAGTTTAATTTGCTATGCTTAAATCTTTTTAGTTTGCTGATGGATCAATACAGTCGTTTGCACTCTTGACTCCATTGCAGTCGGACAATCTGATTGGTCCTTGGGATTTTCAAGAAGTGCTTTCCAGCTTTGTGGACAAGGACAAAAGATGCGAGTGCTTTGTTTCTTGTTGTTTACACCTAAATTAAGCATAATCTTCACCTGTCAGAGCACTTCATGTGATCTTTCTTCAGCTGAATGTCCTTTTCAGAGCAGGGCTGAGCAACGGGCCTCTTTGTGTGTGAATGAGACGCAGGGTCCATTTGAGTTCATGAGGAATAGTGAGAACTAACCGTTTACACGCCCTCAATATCTTCTCATGTGACTCATAACATGAGCTGAGATTTTATATTTCTACATGTGAAGTTTACATTTGTGACTTAAACTGATTTAATGACCAACAGCTGCTTAAAGTTAAAAATGTTACAAATAAAGGTGATTTTTTCCAAGAGTATCTGAGTATGTTTGACAAAGCAAATATGGTTACAATTAGGTCCCATTAGTTAATACATTAACCAACGAGAAATACATTTGCTACAGCATTTGTTCATCTTTGTTAACATTAGTTAACAAACTGTTGTTTCATCTTAGTTCAGGTCCATTAAAAATGTGAATAGATACAATGTTTAATTTTAATAATGTATTAGCATACGTATGTTGAAATTAATATTACCTAAGAATAGATTAATTCATTCTTTTAGAATTACTGTTTATTGTTAGTTCTTGTCAACTAATGTAGTCCTCATGAAATCAAAATTGATGTTTTTTTTTGCTTTTAGTATGAATATGAATGTATCCTTACTGTTATCTATAAGCGAGTGTGCTTCAAAACAATGATAAAATTCACATTTAGAAGATATAAGTGTTCAAAACGTTCAAAAACTCTTCAGCTTCTCATCAGATTTTCTGTCCAATCAAATGCTCTCTAGAATCTGTAGCTCCGCCCCCTGCATTATAAATAGACGCTGTTGCTGCGGTTGAAATCGGTCAGTTTCACACATTTGCTGTTTTCTACATGGTGAAAGTGCACTATATAGGGGATAGGGAACGATTCAGACAGTGTAAATATGCTTTCCATTGGGGCGAATGAAGTCTGGTTTCACGTTAGTGTCGCGTGATGCGCCACAGCTCCTGTTCAGAGACACGACACACAGAGCGGATCATGTGATCGAGTCGCCGCAGACCAGAAACCGTATCAGACCCATTTGAATTCTGCACATAATGCTGTATTTTTAAAGCGATATAAAGGAGATCAGGAGGAGAAACGGTTAGAGATTAGGCGGAAACTGCGGCTTTACTGAACTCAACAGCTGTGATGTAAACGAAACGCTATTGGCTGTTTAAAAAAAGGGGAGGAGCTGTTCGATATGCCCCGCCCCTGTCTTACTGTTTCAGTCGATATTACATCAACACATTAAATAATGCTGCGTGTTTCAAGGCACTTCAGTGCATTCAGTTCAGTGTGTTACTTACAGTTTGTAATTATGTGTGAACTACACTGAATTTGGTTTCAGTGCAGATTTAGCAAAGAACCCTCTTTTCATCAAGATACATTTGGACTGTTTTTGAGATGACATTACTTGAATATAAAATAGCATACTTACTGTTAGAGGTTTGATCACATTACTAAGCCTTAATGGGCAATGAAACTAATGATCCTTGACTTGGCCGTGATTCTTAAAAGGCATCAGGTTGTAAAACCCTGTGCAAGAGTGTAATGTGCTTGTAGGTGATGGATGGGTGTTCGACGGCATGCTGTGCGGTTTAACGTTGGCTGTGTTTCGCTCATACATGTACTTTCAGAAGTGCTCCTCAGAGGAAGCGGCAGAGAAAGTGTATGATTGCAAAACAGCTGCAGAGTCCACCGCACACACACTTACACGGCCTGGAAGATGACTCAACAGGTTTCGTACTCTGACTTGAGGCTTTAATAAGATTTAAAATGGAGCGAACAACAGGAAGCTTTGGAGCTCTTCGGGTCACACCTGATGTTGTCAGATATTTCCACCTCACCTCAACGGCTCCTGAGCTTCATTTATCAGTCATTACAGCATCTGAACTGCTGAGTCTCTAACTTTTACCAACAGAAACATCTTCACTCTTGATTCTGATCTTTATTTCTCCATTTCTGTTCCTTTTTGTTGTCTGTACCAACACTGAGGAAATTGATGATTGTGGTCTTGCATAGACTTCAGTAGTTTTATTTAGGTCTCAACTTTGGAGCAATGTGGTCTTGGAAGAATTTGATGGGAAATGTAAGCTCAATATTTTTGAAACATTGAACTCTTTTCTGAAACTCATGACTCATCTGTTTCTGGCAGTCTTCTGTTACACTGAAACTAAATTTGCTAGGATTTACTTTTGAAACTATTTTCACTCAGAAATTGCTTGTAAATTTTTTGTATATCAAATAAGTACAAAGAGACTGCAAACGTGATATTCTGAAGTAGAAAGCATACGCAAATAATCTTTGTTTATTTTACAATTTTTGTCTGATTTTCGAGTACTTTTTTGCTTCAAATCTCTGTATTACACCTGTTGCACATCCTCTTCGTTTTGTTCCTTGCGGCGAGAAGCTTATCGGTCGAGAAGTGCAAAATATGAATATTGTTACGGTAAATGTAAGCATGCATTTTCAGACCAAAGCCACTAAAATGCAGATCATGATTATGATATTCAGCAAAAGCAGCACTAGCACAGTATAAACCAGCACGGAAATGTATGGTTTTATGGTAACATTTTACTTAGAGCCTTTATTTATAATGCATTAGAAAGGTATTCATAATGCACATCATAATGCATTACATCTTTTCATAAATAATTGTAACTAAAGTTAAACTGCATTATAATATTCACAGATTTCTTGTTACATCTGAAATTGGTTGTTTGTCACGTTTTAATGCATGAAGTACAATTATACATGAGACCTTGCAATGCATTATACGACGCGTGGCAAGGCATAACTAATGCAATTAAAATACTTTAGTAATGCATTGCACATAAAGGCTTTAAATAAAGTGTCACCGTTTATCTTTTGTAATAGGAGAGGATAAACTTGTGGTGCATCTGTTTCTGAAAGCCATCTTGTGTCTTAGTCTTTTTGTCTGATTTTCGAACACTATTCACTTATTAGCATGCATATTGGCTGTTTATTAGTACTTATAAAGCACATATCAATGCCTTATTCTGCATGAGCATATTCTAAATCCCTTAACCCACTCCTAAACATAACCAATAACAACTATCTTACTATCAATAAGCAGTAATTAGGAGTTTATTGAGGGAAAACTCCCAATTAAAAGTGAATAGTCACAAAACCGGTCACATGTCGCACGGGTATATTTGTGGCAATAGCCAACAATACATTGTATGGGTCAAAATTATCCATTTTTCTTTTATGCCAAAAATCATTCGGATATTAAGTAAAGATCATGTTCCATGAAGATATTTTGTACATTTCCTACCGTAAATATATAAAACATGTATTTTTGTGAGTGAATGCAGCACAATCGTGAACATAAATGCACAACTTTAAAGGAGATTTTCTCAATGTTTCGATTTTTTTGCACCTTCAGATTCCAGATGTTCAATAGTTGTATCTTGGCCAAATATTGTCCTATCCTAACAAACCACACATCAATGGACAGCTTATTTATTCAGCTTTCAGATGATGCATAAATCTCAATTTAAAAAAACTGACCCATGTGAAAGGTAATCAAGCATGTACTTTTTTCAGACCGCTAAAATGCACATTACATTGTTTTTTACTTTGTTCAGCACTTTGGATAGTTCTGCTATGTTTAAATGTGCTATATAAATAACATTTACTTACTTACTTACATCATGATTATGACTTTCAAGCTTGTAAGCCGGCATGGAAAATCATGTTTTTTCTAATGAAATTCATGAGAAAGTCAGTTTTTATTTTATTTTTATAGAACAGCATGAACATTTAATGCATCTTTTTCCAACTGAAAACAACCGAGAAGCAGATTTGTACCGTCTGAAATCTCACATGAGATGCCTTTCCTGCACTGGTTTGCTGATTTACATATTTCCCCTCTGTATTGAGGGCATCTCTGTGGTCCGGTGTGGGCGTTGAGGGTGGCCTGGGACGTTTTTTTTTTTACAGCATGTGTAAAAATGTTGGCGTTGAACGAAACCACAGACATGTGATTCACTTTCCTCGGTGCATGTGGCTTAATAAACATCTGAATACCAAAACACAAGGTACCCCTCGCTTATTCTACGCCGACCCCATCATCAGACGGCCATTTTTAGAGCGCGCCGGAAACATCTCGCTTGGGTGTGGCGCGTTACTCCAATCCCACTAATGACGGGTTGGTGGGGGATTGTTCTAATCTAGCTAACCCAAAAGTTTAAGGAACTTTCCTTCTAACTTTGAGATGGAAAAGACTCGAATGAGCGTTTCCCAAGCGTGCGTCCTCTCGACGCGACCACCAGGAGAGAAAATGGATGTAAAGTGAGCGTGCGTTCCTTTAAATATCAGGCCACCCACTCAAAGACTAACAGAGTAACATCCTGAACGTGTGTATTTAAAGGTGAACTCTTTCTGTCTCGTGTTTGCTCGTGTATTAATAATTTTATGAGAAGTACTTGGTCTCAGAGGAATATGTGCATGTGGAGTTCAATGTGCAATTCTAAACTTAAATGCAGCAAAAATACACTGCAGATTTCAGTTGTAAGCGAAGGAACCTGTTTTTAGTTGTTTTGAATAGTTTTAAAGGGATAGTTCACCCCGAAATGAACATATGTCATCATTTATTTCTGTAGAACACAAAAGGAGATGTATGTCTTTTTTGCTCTTTTCCCACATTTTATTACAAACAAGCACCATAAAAATATAAATGCTGTCCAAACGGAAGACATTTAGCTATAATGTTACAAAATATTTCTATTTCAATTATATGCTGTTCTTTTGAACTTTCTATTTATCAAACAATTCTGAAAAGAGTAATTTCCTCAAAAATAGGAAGCAGCACAACTGTTTTTAACATTGATTATAATATATGGTGAATATATTAGGGCTGGGCGATATGGCTGAAAACTGTTTCATATCCGTCGATATTGATAATTATTGATATTTTTTATGACCTATTTAAAATAAGGACCAGGAGAAAAATATATTACATTTAAGCATTTTTATTTTAAACTTAACCTTCCTCTGATTATAATCCATAATCAGTTATAGAGGCAGAAATGTCAACACAACCATGGAAAACACTTAAATAATTAAAATGTGAACATAAGTCTAAAATCTTACAATGAACACTGAACAATTATGGTGCAAAATGAAAGAATACGTAAGAAATGCTTAATAAAGTGTAATACAATAGTGCAAAGTGTTAAATATAAACCGAGAAATCGACGACGGTCTTGCATAATTTGCAGACTACGGTCGGACTTATAAAATCCCAGTCAGACTTTTCCTGTTTTATCAACAATTTCCTCACCGAAAAGTGCATTTTTTTTATCACTCCACGCTAGTGTTGTCAAAGTACCGGTACTTCGGTACCAAGTCGGTACTGAAAATGTGACGATACCAGCATTTCTGTAGTACCGGGTATATTCGGTACCCACTAATAGGAGCTGCTTTAAGTCGCTTCCGTGTTTTTATCTAAGTTTTACTTTGAGCACTGTCTGTAGCCGATATATACCACGATATATAGTGTCTGTGTACATGGGTCATTGACGAATAAGGTTTTTAAAAGTGTAAAAAAAATAGAATGAAGATATAACTATATTTGAAACCATTTTTTAGTTTACCTAGGTGTTAACAATAAGATTTTGTGGTTTGTACAATCAATTAACACTGTTTTTTTGCCATTTTTTTTACAAGATGGAAAAAATTTGTCACCAAAAAAGTCATTCGGTTTAACCACTGATTTGAAAGTTAAAACCTGATTTGACATTGATGTTGAGATAGTATATAGTGTGTACCACAGAAGAAATATTAAATAAAATGATCACTGATCTCATAAATGTAATCATTTATTGGACTACTCTAAACACTCCAACATATTCAAGTAAAACACTGCACAGGGAAAGGAGAAAAAGAGCCTTATCTGCTTTATATTTGTATTATTGTAGTTCCTTTAGTTATTAAAAACAATATTATTCCATTTAAATATTTACTCTATATGGAAAATATATGGAATCTTGTTTTTCGCTACTTGAATAAAAAAATTAAAAAGGTAAGCACGACTTTTTATCTCACGGTTCTGACTTTTTTCTCTGAATTGCGTGATAATAAACTTGAAAATGCACGTTATAAAGTCAGAATTGTGAGATATAAACTCGAAAAATGCGAGTTATAAAGTCAGAATTGTGAGATATAGTCGCAATTGCGCGTTATAAAGTCAGAATTGTGAGATATAAAGTCAAAATTGCGAATTATAAAGTCATAATTGTGAGATAAACTTGCAATCGGGAGTTATAAAGTCATAATTATGAGATATAAAGTCATAATTGCGAGTTATAAAATGATAATTGTGAGATATAAAGTCATAATTGTGAGATATAAAGTCGAAATTGCAAATTATAAAGTCATAATTGTGAGATAAACTTGCAATCGGGAGTTATATAAAGTCATAATTATGAGATATAAAGTCATAATTGCGAGTTATAAAATGATAATTGTGAGATATAAAGTCATAATTGTGAAATAAAAAGTTGCAATTATCATAAAAAAAAAAAATTATTTAGTGGCGGAAACAAGCTTCCATATAAAACCCTTTGGAACAACATGAGGGTGAAATCATTTCAATGCATTTAATTAAATCAATAATGGACACACTTTGAGTTCATGGTCCAATTCTCACTATTAACTAACTAATAATTAACTATAAGTTTTGCCTCAGTAAACTCCTAATCACTGCTTATTAATAGTTAGTAAGGTTGTTAAGTTAAGGCATTGGGAGGATTAAGAGATGTAGAATATAGTCATGCAGAATAAGGCATTAATATGTGCTTTATAAGTACTAATAAACAGCCAATTATCCTAGTAATATGCATGCTGATAAACTATAAATAGTGAGAATTGCACCCTAAACTAAAGTGTTACCCGAATAATATATTTATTTTTTCATTTTTATTGGTATTATATTAGTTGTCTTTAACTTTAACTAAACTAATCATCTGATACAATGCACTTATTGTGCAAATACATGTGTTTACCTGCATGTAATAACCACTGTAATTTCTGTAATGACATCTATAATTACATGTTAAACCTTCCCATACAACTAAACCTGTTACCCGTATCCCACCTCAATAGTGTTTTGCAACACAAAAAAAGTATGTCATACTTATTATTTTTTTTATGCATGATCTTTTTTTAGCCGAACGGTTAGACAATCACAATTCAACGTGCTGTCAAGGTGACCGTGCATTTTCCGAACATGGCGTTTATGTCATCGTCCGCTTTTAGCCGAGGTGACTCACGGAGTCGGAGTCGTAGGTACCCATGATTCCTACGCGCCGGGCTTTTCTTGGAATGTGTTCGACTGTGGGACTGTTCCCCTTCCTGACCCTCGGCAGTTCTTTTGTCTCCGGAGCGGCGTGTGCTAATTACAGAAATCCTCTCTCACTCCCATAAAGAAACAGGCTGGGGATATTTTTGGGGCCTGTAGCTTATGCTTTTTACTCTTGCATAAATGACAGGAATATGCTGACGCATAATTGCACCGTTCTGAAATGCCCCGCATGCTAGACGCCAGGTCAATTCCAAAAGCTTAATTGACTATAATGCCACGAGTCAATTGTAGCCTTACAAGGTGATGTTATCGCAGACCTAAATTTGAAGATTAAACCACATGACCTCAGCGCATGCCAGCCAAACCACCTTTTTACTGACTTCATTAGTTATGAAGGCCTTAAAGGGATAGTTCACCCAAAAAATCAACATTCTGTCATCGTTTACTCACCCTCTGTGTTTTGTTGTGTGAAAGTCAATGTTGTTTCTTCATTTGTGTTCAGTGGAAGAAAGAAAGAAAGGGTTTGGAAAAATACAAGGGTGAGTAAATGATGACAGAATGTTAGTTTTGGGTGAAAATTAAACACACGTAAACAGGGCTTGACATTAACACTCGCCAAATGCGGGTGTATTTCAGGAGTGTGTAACGCAGTCACTCCTACTAGACACTTTGGCGGCTTAATTACATACATTTGTCAATTGTAGTCTTTTAAAAAGGCATCTGAAATAATAAACTAAGTGCAATGTAGTGTTGTGATACTGAAATATCTGAAACGCTTCCAATACTCATTTTCCGCAGAATAGATACGTGATAACAGATGCTCTCTCTCTCTCATCTCTCCGAGAGCGAGTGACACACAAACCCGCCTCCACTCACTCACTCACTCACTCGTTTCATTTGCTCCAGATGAATATTGTTGCTGTTACAGGGCTTGAATTTCGACGCGTATTGCGCATTATTTCCGCAGATTTTGTGTTCAAACACCCACATAAAGCCGAAACTAAGTGTTTTTTGCTGCTTATTGCACTTTAACAGTCAAATACATGCAAAATAATGTCAAAATGACGATCTTGGCGAGTTTTCACATAAACACGGATATTTAAGTGAACGTAAACAGTCGAGAAAAAAAACACGTGTAACAGTATAATGGATCTGTGCGTCAGGTCTTAAAGGGACAGTGGCCTAATATTCCTGCTGCAAAATTATGAGATTATATTAAAATATCTATATGGCTATTTTCCCCCATGGTATCGATGTCAAAATCGTGGCCAGTGAAAATGCTGAGTGGCTCGTAACTTTGGAAAACACTAGCCACAGTGAACAGTGTCAAAGCCCTGGATATAAAGCCCTGTCTCACTGTCTTACTGCCGTAATACTATTTTAGCAGGGTTCAGTATACATTACTGTTCATAAGTTTGGGGTCAGTCAGATTTTTTAAAAACAAAATTAATACTTTTTTGACATCTTTTCTCAGAATTGTGAAATATAAACTCACAATTGTGAGATATAAAGTCCAATTCTATGGAAAAAAAAGACTGATTTCTTTTTTTTTCTTTTTTTTATACCTCAGAATAGTTTATATCTCACAATTCTGACTTTATAACACGCAATTGCGACTTTATATCTTGCAATTCTGACTTTATATCTCCCAATTGCGAATTATAAAGTCAGAATTGCGAGATATAAACATGCGATTCTGAGAAAAAAAGTCAGAATTTCAAGTATATTTCTCGCAATTGCGAGTTTATATCTCATAATTCTGACTTTATAACACGCAATTGCGACTTTATATCACGCAATTTTGACTTAATAACACACAATTGCGACTGTATATCACGCAATTCTTACTTTATAACCTGCAACTGCGACTTTATATCACGTAATTCTGAGATTAAAAAGTCGCAATTACCTTTTTTTATACCTTTTTCACTCTTTGGCGGAAACAAGCTTCCATAATTAAACCTTCTACTCAACAAAGATCCTGAAAATCATCATATTAGAGTGATTTCTGAAGGATCATGTGACACTGAAGACTGGAGTAATGATGCTGAAAATGCAGCTTTTGATCACAGGAATAAAATACACTTTACTGTATATTCACATAGAAAACAGTTGTTTTAAATGGTAATACTATTTTATAAAGAATACTGTATTTTTGATCAAATAAATGCAGCGTTGATGAGCATAATAGCCTTCTTTCAACAACAACAAAAAAAAAACATTAAAATATACTACATCCTGTATTCAAATAATTATATATACTGTGTATATTACACAACTTTGCTGCTTATATGCAATATAATAAATAAATAATATAATAATACAATTTTCTTTGTATTTTATTTGATCAGATCAAAATACTTATTTTCTTTTTCTTTCTTTTTTAACACAAAACTGGATTGCAAATCCACTACCGTTTGAAACATAAACACAAAAACAGCATAAATAAATCCTGTTTATTTAGCCAGGCTTCCACACTCAACGAAACGGTAAGAACATGGTAAAACGACACGGTTAAGCGTGTCTGCTGGCCCAGAATCTCTGCGTTTCCTCTCTTCCACTGGGCCAAAGGATGACCTGGCCACGCTATAGGCGCATGGCATCAGCCCATGAGGACATCTGTGTGTTTTGTGAGTCAGTTTTTCTGCCCTGTGTTCACAGCGAGTGCTTGTGAAGTGACTCAGAGACGCGGTGTAACTCAGCAGAGGTCTGCCGTTCCTCTGAGCTGGTGTGAGATCCGCGAGCGCCTCGTCTTTTATACCGCCGCTCAAAATAACCACCCTCCCATTGGCTGAGAAAAGCCCTTTCGTTGAATCACACCAAGCCAATTAGACAGTGACACTTCCTGGCCTGCGAAAAGATGTTTCCTGTAGATACGCGGCGCTGGAGAGAGAACGAGCTGCAATCTCCCGGCGGTTTCCTGGACCTCGCTCTCGTTGTACAAACACGCTCATGGGTCTGCAGACGGTGGACATGAAAGCATTATTATTGACTGTTTATGTTCCAGGAATAATTGGAGGCCCTTTTTTTTTTTTTTTTTTTTTTTTCTTCTTCTCATTTGTAGTGTTGGCTAAGTCATGCATCTAACACTCATACAAACCTCTAGCACTAAGTATTAACCTAATGCATATTTCTTAGGCCTCTAAATGATCAAAACTTCAGTGATAAACCTGTCGCACACATGCATTCTGTCGTCTGATTGATATTTCATACTTTTGTAGCAAGTAAAAGGTCTTTTAGTATAATTGTCTCCTACACATAATGACTAAGACTGATCCGTTTATATGGGATTATATATGTCGTAACACTTCTCATGTCGTAACACTTCATCCGGATGTGACTGATCGACGGCCACGAGGACCTGCCGCTTCCCACCTGAGCCGAGAATAATCAAACACAGGTGTGTGTGTGTGTGTGTGTGAGCGCCTGAACACGTACTGTCGACTTTATCTCCGTTAAACAAACTGACCTTTGACCTGAGGAATCCTCCAGTCAAATAACCTGACAAGTGCTTGTTTCCCTTAAAGAGGAGATGTTATGCTTCTGTTACGTTCATCTTTGTTTAGTGTGTATGTTGCTGAGTTCTTCTCTATATCAGTGTCAGTGTTTCTGAACTCCCTGAAACGCCTCCATTGTAGTCTTGAGTTTCTTTAGGGAACGAACAGGTCATTTAAACGCCTCATTTAAATAATTTATACGCAGAATAAAGGGGCGGGGCCTGGTTGAGTTAGTTAGTGTGTTAAACTGGCGGATATGTAAGGGGCGGGACATTTCCCAAACACACTCGAAGCGCTCGACCAATCACAATACACTGATCCAGCCGACCAATCAGAGCACAGTGTGCTTTTCAGAAGGAGGGGCTTCATAGAGACAGGAAGTAAACAGAGCGTTACTGACAGACTGGGAAGAGAGGAGCCGCAACAATGGAGAATATGGGAAAAATAATGTGTTTCTAAACTAAACTGTCTCTAAACTGTTCAAATGTGAGTATCAAATATGATCATCAATTCGATATACTGTTATAAAGATTTGATTTACAGTAGAAGCATCAGAATTTCATCTTAATTTTTAGTGATATAGATATCAGCATCTGCACCAAATTGCATATTTTTGCTGACTTTTCCCATTTTTTTTAAGACAAATTTTTATGTTGTCTTGAGAAAGCCTGACCAGAAAGTATTTTGACGTTTAAAGTCGTTTTAAAGCTTAAAGTTTGAAAGTTTTGAAGGCAATATAGTCTATCAGAAAACAGACAGATACAGTAGATAGATAGATAGATAGATACAGTATAGATACAGTATAGATAGATACACTATAGATAGATAGATACACTATAGATAGATAGATAGATAGATACACTATAGATAGATAGATAGATAGATAGATACACTATAGATAGATAGATACACTATAGATAGATAGATAGATAGATAGATAGATAGATAGATAGATAGATAGATAGATAGATAGATAGATAGATAGATAGATACAGTATAGATAGATAGATAGATACACTATAGATAGATAGATAGATACACTATAGATAGATAGATAGATAGATAGATACACTATAGATAGATAGATACAGTATAGATAGATAGATAGATAGATAGATAGATAGATAGATAGATAGATAGATAGATAGATAGATAGATAGATAGATAGATAGATAGATAGATAGATAGATAGATAGACAGTTTGTTCTACAGGAAGTCACACAGTAACTCTGTACGTGTTTAAACAGCGACACGTTCATGCTTTCACATGCGTGTCGGGACGTTTCCTCTGTTTGTTACTGAACAGTGGACACACTGTCCCTGAACAAACACACACGTCTCACGACCTCACAGACGCTTGCCATGTTTAGACGACAGACACACACCGCTCCGGTTGTGTTCAGAAAACATCGTGCTACTCGTGCTGCTGTTGCAGTATGCAGTGCTGTGTTGCTGCCTATGCAGTGCTGTGTTGCTGCCTATGAAATCACACACTGTACAGTAGGCACTCACTTCACGACTGTTAAAAAAGTACATTCTGTATACGTACTAGGTTACACTTTATTGTAAGGTGTCATTGTTACAGTGTAATTATATATTTAAGTACTGAGTAATATTATTTAACAACATGTAGCTACTGTAAGGTTAGGGTAGGATTAGGGATTGATTGAGGGTTAGTTGCATGTAATTATGCATAATTTACTGTTATTACTATGGTAAGTACATGAAACATATGTAACAAGGACACTGTATAATAAAGTGTTACCACATCCGTCATGTTGTCATTGTCTAAGCTAGTAAGTCTCTCTCTGTCAGTTGCATTGCTTCACCTCCTTTCATAAATCCTTGTGGTCTCATGGGAAAGTAAAGTGTCCATAGAATTACTTTTTTATAGTTTGTTTTATATTTAGATGCAACGCAGAATCTAGATTTTAGATGAAATCCAGAGTTCTCACGAGAGCACAAGTTGAATTTGCTCAGGGAGTTTACTCTGGCGTCGAGTAATGATGCTCATTAAATATGCCCTTGTATCCGAGCTGCACCAATCACATCGGGTTATCTGATATAGGCGGGCCAGAGGTGAGCTGAACAGAAGACGACAGCGCTGTGACGTCGAAGTCATTAGTAAACATTGCAAGATGGCTATGGATGAACACCAGTTGTTTGAAAGGGCTACAATGAACGAGTTAGACTTGGCTTTTTATCTAAAAGAGGAACAGAAGACGGCGCTCGAATCGTTCCTTTGCAAGAAGGGCGTTTTTGCTGTTTTGCCGACCGGAAACGGCAAGAGTCTAATCTACCAGTTAGCTCCGCTGTTAGCTAAGCGATAACTTGTTGTGATTGGTCGTAGTGTTATCCAATTGCGTGCAGTGAGATTTTCAAATGCATGCTTGGTGCCGCCCCTCGAGCTGGCCGATTTTCATTAGTCGATGCCAGACCATTAATCTTTCAGATTTAGGTCTGGATTTCCAGGCTAGCGCTCGTGTTCTTTATGCATAAAGTATCCAGATTAAAGGTGCCGTTTCCCACAATGCAATGCTTTTATTTATTTTTTTTACAATTTTTATTGTGATGAACCGAAGGCAATCTCTCCTTATTGTTCAGAATGCCAAAATGTAAGTTTTTTTTTTTATTTTTTTTTTTACAAAGTTGGAGTAAAAAAGCGAAATAACAATGTATTCCTGAGATGTTAACGCAAGGACACACACTGAATTAACTGCCACTTAATGATGTGATATGCAACAGTATAGCATACAGTACTATTGTTTGAGATGCTTATCACTACATACTGCTCTTCTACATACTATGTTTTAACAATGGCATGTTGTACTCAACTGGATAGTTTTATTTTACTTTATTTTGTTTATGCATCGCAAACAGCACAAAAAAGTCTAACGTCACTATTACTAGTGCTCGTATTACAATAGTACACTTTACAATAAAGTTTTAACATTAGTTAACTGCATAAGTTAACACAAACTAACACTGAACAGTCTTAGTTGCTGTTAATCTCAGCGTTTACAAATACGTTTTAAGATCAAAAGTTGTATCTGTTAATATTAATGTACTGAACATGAACATTTGTATTAAGTTTAATTAAGAAAGGCTAATTAATGACATGCAAACATATTGCTCATTGTTAGTTCATATTAGTTAATGCATATTAACAAATGAGACCGTGTTATATAATGTAAGTAATGGGATGAAACCTGTAATTCTAACATTTTATTTTATGTATTTATTTATAATATTTTTTTTCTTTTTTTGACAGTACATTTTCTTTTCTTTTGTGCTGTTTGCTAAGTCAAATATTACTATTACTAGTGCTCATATTAGTGCTATTGATGTAATGAAACCTCTAACACTAACCTCTTTTATTTATTTATTTATTATTTTATTTTATTTTATTTTTATTAATTTTATTTATATTTATTAATCTTTTTTTATTATTATTTCTTTTTTCTGGATTATTATTTTTGGATGATGTGATGAAGCCTCTTGCACTAACCTCTTACATTTTATTATATATTTGACCTTATTTTATTTAGAAAAAAATTTTGTTGCAGAATTAGAATTGTTTTGTTAATACTAAAGCTCTCTCTCTCTCTCTCTCTCTCTCGCGCTCTCTCTCTCTCTCTCGCGCTCTCTCTCTCTCTCTCTCTCTCCCTCCCTCTCTCTCTCTCTCTCTCTCTCTCTCTGCAGTGTTTCAGTTCTCCTTTATTACAATATTGCCAGGCAATGCAAGGTTCAAGAAAGTGCAATATTTTGTGTCGTCACTAAACTACGCTGTGTGATGCGACATGATTGTAAAGTCACAAGTCACTGACTTATACATTCCATAGCATGAGAGCTAATGCTCGCTTACGATTTTAACTTCCGGCACAAACCCCTTTTTATGCAACATACGTGAGCCGTGGACGTTTACGGTAAGCCGTGACATGAGTCACTCCCACGCTCCCTTCAATTTTCCCTCGAATTCTGTGGTTTTACTTGCGGAAAATCAGTGTGTTTTACAACCGCACATTGTCACAAGGTGTTGCGGTGGAATGTTAATCGGATTGTTGGATGCATTTTCACTGGATTGTGCAATGCAATAAATAATGTGTGACATTGGGACTTACGGTAGCTTTAATCACTGTGTAATTCTGCCAAAAAAAGATTGTGACTTCTTCATAAAATCAGAACATGTTTATGCTTGTTGTGCGGATTCTTATCTCTACCGCTTAATAGTTGTGGCCACCGATCATCAAATAACAAAAACAAATACACCCATTACTGTAAAATATGACCTGTTATGGTTTATGCAGTAATGAAGGAAGCTAAATAACACACTGGTGATGCACATGTTTTAGTTATAATCATTTTTATTTACTGTTTTTTCCTTTACAGCAGAAAGTGCATCGTCAAGTCCGTCAGACATTTGTGTTAATCTCTAGTTAAGACTAGTGCAACTTTACAGACGAGCAAGACTCATTTTAGTGAATCGATTTGTTCAGGCCGTGATCATTCACGTAAAATAACCTGCTAAAAAAAGATCCTAACTAAATCATTTTTGTTTCTGCGCAGCATCGTAGGTCTTCTGTTTGGTGAAATATTTACTCGAATTCTGCTTTTTATCAAGTTTTAATTCAATTACACTACCGTTCAAAAGGTTTGGGTTCATGGAAGTCTATTTTGCGCATCACAATACAAATGTGAAATATTATTACAATTTTAAAATAACTGTTTTCTGTGTGAATATATCGGTAACATGTAATTTATTCCTGTGATCAAAGCTGAATTTTCAGCATCATTACTCCAGTCTTCAGTAAGTAAGTAAAGTGTATTTGTATACTAACACCTTTCACAGACAGAAGGGTCACAAAGTGCTGCACAGTAATACAAATAAACAATAAAATAAAATAAAAACAACACAAGTACAAACCTAGTACAACTCCACAACTGTATAGTTAAAAGCTTGTCCAAAAAGATGAGACACTACAGGTGAATAGGGTAATATTTTTAACTAGCAGATATCACCATGAAACTTTCCCAGTTGATTTACCTACATTAAGATGAGAAAAAAATGTATTACAAGTTTTCTGTAATTTAATGTTTAAATATGCAAATCAGGCAATATCTAATCAAATATGCACTAATTTGCATATATTTTAAAAAACAATATCTGAGTATTGGATAAAGCCAGGTTCAAAAATATTTTTTCATTGTGTTCACATATTAGATGAGGGATTTATGGATTTTTGTTATCCTGTAAATCAGAAAATACTGTCAATAGCCTTAAAAAAAGAGGTTTTCGCCATGTTTTTTGGAATACAATGTTATATAAATCAGGCTAGAAATAATATATTTACAAATCCCTCGGTAAATGTCTGCATAATATAACTAGGTACAAGACTGGAAAGTGTGGTGTATATAGCTGCTACTGAAGTGGAGATTTCAGACTTGGAGAATGAGAGAAAAGTCATTTTGAGAAAACGGGCTTTAAAGATTTAACATCAGCCAATGAGATTGCGCATTCAGCCCTTTTACTTTCACGATTGGTTGCTGATCAAAAGGAAATGACCATATTTGGATCCGACAGGATTGTACAGGAGAGAGAGAGCTTTCTAACGGTGTGTGTGATGACAGGGTGACGGCAGAGATCGCGGAGCAGCTGTTGATTAAGAATGCAAACTTTTGTTGAATTTAGGAGAAATCTACAGACGCAAACAGACAAAGTGTAGTAAAATAAAGACCTAAATGTGTATTTCGGACTTTTTTTCAACACAAGTCTGAAAGAAGATATTGAAGACAAATATCCAAAAATCTCTCAAAATGTTTTTGCCTGCCGTGTCTCGCCTTAAGTGCTTTTTAAAAGATTCCACAGTTCTCAGAGCTAAAGGGACGAGTTCCAGAGCTTTGGAGCCACAACACAAAAAGCACGGTCACCTCTTGTCTTAAGGCGAGTTCTGGGAACAGTTAAAAGATCTTGGCCTGAAGACCTCAGAGACCGACAATGGAGTATGCATATGTAATAGATCCTGGGACGTAGGAGGGTGCTTGACCATGCAAGGCTCTGAAAGTAATGACCAACATTTTTAAATGTACTCTAAAACCCAACAGGAAGCCAATGAAGGGCCTTCAGCATGTGTGAACTCCTACTGGTCCTAGTCGAAAGCATAGCCGCTGCATTTTGTACAACTTGCAGTCGATCTAAAGAAGATTTATTCAAACAAGTGTACAGCACATTGCAATAGTCCAGTCGTGTAGAAATAAAGGCATGAACAAGCATCTTTTTTGGAAACCATAGATCTAATCTTAGCAATGTTCCTGAGAGGTGCGAACCACATGACTGTTAAAACACATCGATCTGTCAAAAATGACACCCAGATTTCTTACGTCACTGCGGTCAGAGGATGATAGACCCCCCGAGGGCCTGCCTAATCTTAGGGCTAATGTTGTCTGGGGCAAAAATCATCGCCTCTGTTTTATCCGTATTAAGTTGCAGAAAGTTCTCAGCCATCCATTTATTAATGGAGACTAAGCAATTCAGCAGAAAGGACTAATGAAATAAATAACTGGATGTCATCTGCATAACAATGATCAGAGACTGTTTTAAAACTACTTATAATCAGTGTCACATGATCCTTCAGATATCATTCTAATATGATGCTTTAGTGCTCAAGAAACATTTATGATTTATGTTGAAGACAGTCGTGCTGCTTCATAAAGTTCAGAATAGAAAGTTCAAAAGAACAGAAATAGAAATCAGGCGTCACTTTGTGTAAATGTAATGTTTTAAACTACTACGAGTAGCAGCGACCTCCCATAAGTTGAGTAAATGTGACCCTGGATCACATGTCGCACGGGTATATTTGTGGCAATAGCCAACAATACATTGCATGGGTCAAAATTATCCATTTTTCTTTTATGCCAAAAATCATTAGGATATTAAGTAAAGATCATGTTCCATGAAGATATTTTGTACATTTCCTACCGTAAATATATAAAACATGTATTTTTGTGAGTGAATGCTGCACAATCGCCAACATAAATGAACAACTTTAAAGGAGATTTTCTCAATGTTTCGATTTTTTTTGCACCCTCAGATTCCAGATGTTCATAATTGTATCTCGGCTAAATATTGTCATATCCTAACAAACCACACATCAATGGAAAGCTTATTTATTCAGCGTTCAGATGATGTGTAAATCTCAATTTCTTTAAAATTGACCCATGTGACTGGTTTTGTGGTCCAGGGTCACAAATAAGAATCTCTGATCTTTCCTCATAAATGCATTATTATTAAGTGCTGTTGCTCAGATTGCAAAAATCCCTACGATCTTCACACGTTATACCGAAACAGTCAGTCGGTCAAACAGAACGTGCTCTGTGTGTGAAGTCCTGGACTCTCAGCAGCAATTGCTTAAAACACCTCGTTCTGTAGGGAAAAGAATGTGTGCCCTTGTTCCAAAAATAGGTCTTCTGGTCAGCGGAGTTTCTGCTGGCTGTGTTTGATCTGTGTATGTTGTTTTCTCAGGGCTTGAGGCAGTCGAGGGCTTCATTTCTGTGGTCACACTGACTCAAGGCCACAGACTGACCAGACACACACAATCCAGGCCCGACAGTGTGTTACAAACGTGTTCGCTTGAGTTTTCACGCGGCATCTTCAAAATAAAGGTTCTTCAGAGAACTTTTGGTTCAGCAGAGAACTTTCTTTTTAAGATCAGTTTTTTCTTTGTAGATTTATAAAAAAAAGTTCTTGGTGTTTCATTAAATGTTACCAAGTATTGTGGTGTCTGGGTTCTTTAAAGGACCAGTATATGGCTGAATATATGTAAATTTAATATAAAAATAAATAAATAAATATATATATATATTAGTGCTGTCAAACGATTAAAATATTTAATCGCGATTAATCGCATTAATGTCATACTTAACTCGCAATTAATCGCAATTAATTTTGATCAATTCTAAATGTCCCTTGATTTCTTTTGGTCCCATTATTTTTTCTCATTTTAATGCTCTTATCAACATGGAAAAGTGGATCGGCTTGCTTTGTGTAGATGTTTTTTTATGTAAATAGTGTTCAATTTCACAATAACATTCACACTCGGAGCAAATAATCGCATCAGAGAATTCGCATTCGCGTCGAGTGGTGTTTCAGACTGGACGTGCTGCGATGATCGCTCAGTTCACAACGACAAAACACACAGATCACTTTGGTCTCGTCAAGGGAACCATTTGGCAACTTTTTAAAAGTAAACTTTACATTCAGAATCTTATTGGCATCCATTTCGGCGTCTCGCGCTCGCCATCCACTCAAAACGTAACGTTAGCCTAGTACTCTTCGGCCGGTTCGCAAGCCCAAACAAGTGTGTGCGGCGTGCCTGTTGTTTTGTGTCCGGTCTAGCTAGATCTGGTGTGGTGTTGTAGTTTTTCTAACGTTACTAGTTGTTGCAACAGCATGTGAAAAAAACGACAAAGTTTGCTAGGCCAAAAAGAACGTTAATCTTGCGTTAAAAAATGTACGCTGTTAAAATGGGTTTGCGTTAACGCCGTTAATAACGCGTTTAACTGACAGCCCTAATATATATATATATATATATATATATATATATATATATATATGGCCACCATATCGGTATCGGCCATTATATGTTCATTTTTACTGTTATCGTTATCGATCCGATAAGAAAATTTGGCCGATATATTAAAGCCGATAAATAATGTATTATTTACTTCAGCTGAGACACTTGTGCACTGTTCGCCATGATGGATTTGAATTGCTTGAAATATGATTGGAATCACAATCACAAAAGGAAAATTTGGTTCAGTGCAACATGAGCAGCGCAAGTCTGTCATATCGGCTACATAGTATTATAATGAGAACATTATAATTGTTTCTTTGGGACATGGCTTTTAATGGTAAGATTTTTGTTTTTGTAATTAGGCTCTCAAAAATTATATAAAATTTTTGAATTATATTTATCGGCCAATATATGGGTTATCGGCTTTCAAATATAAAGAATTATCGGTATCGGTATCGGCCAAAATGTTCATATCGGTGCATCCCTAATATATATATATATATATATATATATATATATATATATATATATATATATATATATATATATATATATATATTACCTATATACGTAATTGTATATATATATTTTAATACAATACATTTGATATATATGTATAAAAACGTCATTTACTTATATTGTAAAGTATTTATATTGTACTATTTGTTGTACTGCCTTTAACTTATGCTAATTTAAAGTACAAAAAAGAAATACAATACCAGTTTACAAATGTAAAATGTCCACAAATGAGAATTTAAATGTGCTTCATTATCAGGAAAAATGATCATAACCATGATATAAAATAGGCTTCATTTTCTTTATGAAAAAAAAAAAATATATATATCCTCCTGGGACCCAAGAATAGACTTTTGTCCACTGTAGTGGACATTATATTTTAGTGAATTTCTCTGACATCATACATGTCACATGACACAACCTGGGTGTCCTGTAAAGAGCACATTCAGGACTTTTCAGAGACACCAAATGTTTGGAGGTTTCACCATGAAAACAACTTCTCCTTGGTCTTTAAAAATGTCTGACATTAATTTAGTGATCAAATGTAGCATTATTATGGAAATATGATAATATATTGTAATTATAATTTAAATTGGACTACTTTTCAAATTGTATTTCATAAAACAACATCTCAGGAAAATGTTATGGGGTTTCAAATAAAAAAAATATTTTCTGTTACAGAACAGGGCATTGATTTCATACATGTCCACTATAGAGGACATCAAGACTTAAATCATGTTTATCAGGCATTTTGTGAGACACAACAAGTGAATATGGAAATAAATTATACATCAATATTCCTATGAAATATTAGATATTATTATTAAAATGTTGCCAATTATTACTCCAATAATTACACTTCTTTTTTCATAAAATTTTGCTCCAAGAACACATTAAGGTGCAAATTAGATACAGTTTATAGATACATTGCATTGAATGGGAATATTAATTTATGTACATTTTACCCACATATTGCATAAAGTAAAACGGTGTATCAATTCATTCCATTATTTATTTCACAACATAGTTGAGAATAATCTTTATACAAATTTTGGTTGAAAAAATCCTGAAACCCCCAAATTTATTGGTGAGTGAAAAAAAAATCCCATTGTTTTTGCCTATACATATAATTTCATGCCATTTTTATTTTTTAAACAACTTAGTCCTGGCGTCCACTACAGAGGACATAGCATAACGTATGAATAAAATATTATTTTCCAAAAATGTTTTTTTACCATTTGTTTATTGTGCTCTAAACAGTGTGATGACATGGAAAAAAACTAAATTCAAAAAACTTTTTTTTTCTGGGTCCCAGGAGGATATATATTGGGATTAAATGTGGCCTGGACATGTTTTAGTGATTTCTTTAGGCCAAAATACATCAGTAAAGGGGCGCATGGTATCATATATGTTTTCCAAGTTGTTCCCATGCTCAGAAATCCCTGTAATTATACTGTAAACATGAGATATTGAGCTCCAAGCACATGGGTTGCAGCTGCATGTTAGAAAGCATTTCTAAGTTTGCTTTTATAGGCACATCAGTGAAAGTTTTTCTAGTTCATTAAAAAAAATGGCAGTGTTCCCCGTTTTTATGTCAGTGTGCTGAAGCGCTGCAGGTGCCGATCATACTCGGCTATAGAGAGCTTATATATGTGTATGGGGTTACACAATATCAGTTCAAAGGGCCGGTGTATATGACTTTAAGTGCACTCTATATAACAGGGTTTCTGTGGGTCTTAAAAAGCTCTAAAAAAAGTCTTAATTACACAAATCAAGGCCTTAAAAAGAGCAGAAAGTCATGGTATTAAATGTTGCATGCATTGCAAAAATGAATATCTTCCTCTTCTGTCCTGTTTTTTCAATACAAATATAAACATATTTAAAGGGTAACTCTCGCCAAAATTTAATCTAGGCTCTTTTTGTTAATCTACCCGAGGCAAACTTTCGTGTAAAAGCATAATTAGAATGGAAACGCCACTTTTAAGATTGACCGTATTTTCGTTTTAGGTTATAATGCCTTTTGAATGTGCATGAGGCACTTTTATGATAGCATCAAAATTGCTGTTTTTAAAGCACCAAGAAGGCTCGACACAACATGAAACTGTGCTGGAAGTCTCACCAGGGGCTCGACACATGAACTCCAGCATTGAGAACAGTGTTTGTGTTCACAGAGTTTACTAAAAAGAAAGATTTTGAACAACTCACTCCGTCCGCCGGCATTCTGACAGTCAAAAGTAGTCGATCTCCGAATGCGACGTAACATGAGGAGAGTAAAGATGGAAAGCTCCTAAAGCTTGTTTCCATATAAATTCACGGATTATTTTTATCTAAGTTATCATGCTTTTCATTGAAATTACAAGTTCATGACATTTCCTCATATGGAGTTCATTACGTTGCATTCGGAGATCGACTACTTTTGACTGACAAAATTCCAGCCACCGGAAACACTAACTGATGAAGTGAGCCGTACAAAACCTTTCTTTTTAGTAAACTCTGTGAACACAAACACTGTTCTCAATGCTGGAGTTCATGTGTAGAGCATCTGGTGATACTTCCAGCACAGTTTCATGTTGTGTCGAGCCTTCTTAGTGTTTTAAAAATAGCGATTTTTAAAGCTATCATAAGCCGCGTTTCCATTACCCTTCAAATTGCGCAAATTGAAATTGCGAATTGAAAATACGGCCAATGGAAACACGTCAATTTCGCAAAAACTCCCATTTATCGCAAAAAAGTTTTTACGTTCGCATGAGGTGGTTTTACAGGCAATTCGAGAAATAAATATTGCACAAAACTGCAATGGAAACAGTTTTTGCGCATTTACAGGTCAGCTGACGTGATGACGCGGTGTGTTTGGACAGAAGACGAGACAGAGTTCTTTATTAAACTCATAAAAGACAAAAGAATTACAGGAATAATGGATTCTAAACCTCAAATAAATGCCACAATAAAGACCTCGAAGCAGAAATGAGGGAGAAACACCCAGAAACTCCTCATATGTGCCGCTCACAGTATAAGGGTCTTTCTTTGCCATTAATGCTTGGATAACACGCCTACGTTTCCTTCCATTAATAATAATAGCCAGTGCGGTACGTGGCTGTGATATATATAAACCTATACCAACGTCCGTTGCCATGATTTTTGGAATGACTTATCGCGAGAGGAAAAAATGACGTTTTAGTCGCATTTAGTCGGTTAATGGAAACGCCGTCATTTCGCAATAGTTTTTTTTTTATCGATATTTAGAAAAAAATCGCAAAAGTTTTGCGCAAATCTTTAATGGAAACGCGCCTATAGTCGTGCCCCAAGCACTCCCATTTAAAAGCCAATTTGACCGAAAACGAAAATACGGTCAAACTTAAAAGTGGCGTTTCCATCCTAATCATGCATTTACACGAAAGTTTGACTCGGGCAGATTAACAAAAAGACCCTAGGTTGCATTTTGGAGTTACCCTTTAAAAAAAGTCTTAAAAAAAAGTCTTAATTACACAAATCAAGGCCTTAAAAAGTTCTTAAATCAGAGCAGAAAGTCATGGTATTAAATGTTGCATGCATTGCAAAAATGATTATCTTCCTCTTCTGTCCTGTTTTTCCCAATACAAATATAAACACATTTAAAGGGGTGGTATAATGCACTTTTCACCAGATGTAAAATAAGTCTCTGATGTCCCCAGAGTGTGTGTGTGTGAAGTTTTAGCTCAAAATACCCCACAGATATTTTTATACAGCATGTTAAAGTTGTCACTTTTTGAGGGTGAGCAAAAACGCGCCGTTTTGTTTGTGTCCCCTTAGTACACATTTATGGTATTAGTCATTGTACATAACACATTATTAGGAATGAAAGGAAATACAAGCTTATAATTTAGAACATGCAAAAATATCTACATTAAAAGACAATTGCTGTTATTATTTTATACAATTACATTTTATCCAAAGTGCTTTGCAACATGTCTACTAACTCTCACTAGAGTAGACTGTTAGGTTCGGGTTTTAGACAGTCAGTCTGTTGAGGAGCATCAAATAAAGAGTTATAAGACTATATGAAGAGTTCAGATGCAAAAGCCTCTTAAGCCATCTGAAATTTTCTTCTAGAATGATCATTTTTATCAAGCTTGTATATTTAAGTTTCACTTAAATGACAACTAATAGGTAATTTTCATTGCCATCTAAGTGAAACGACTGAACTTACTGAATATACAAGCTTGATAAAAATGATCATTCTAGAAGAAAATTTCAGATGGCACTTAGAGGCTTTTGCATCTGAACTCTTCATATATATGTATATATATATATAGACATACTAAGCAGACCGTCTAATATTACTCTAATGAGAATTAGTTGGCATGTAGTTGCAAAGTAGAATGTCTAAAGCGGACCATTAAAATAAAGTCTTACATTGACCTTCATAAACCCTGCTATAAGTAATGACAGCATGTGTAAATACATAATGAACATTGCAATCTTTTTTCTGTCCTCCTCTTTCCCCGAACACAATACAGTGACTTACATCATGCGAAAACACAATGCATGTTGAGTCAGTGACTCTGATTGAGAACTCAAGCAGGATGTGTGTGTTTTATCACCGTTTCCTACAAGGAGGCTGATGGTGATTAACTTTTTACTGATCGCAGTTTAAAAAAAGGATCCTGTTTAACACGCCGCGTCAGATTATGTAAGAAGTTTGTGGTTAAAATGATGAAAAGAGGAGGATTCGCGCTGTGATTCACGTAGATTTAAGTCAAAAGGTCAAGTCTTGTGCTCTTATGAAATTGAGTTAAACATGTACACGTCCAGGTCATTTTTCACCCCTAAATCAATTGAAAGTAATGAGAAATTACATTTTGCATGAAGAAAATGAAGCATGTTATGGGTTAAAATAAAAAAATGGTGACATTTCAGCTCATTTCCCTTCAATTTCTCATTACTGTAATGTGTTTTACTATCGAGTTTGTTTGTAATTCTGATTATTCTCAATGATAATTCTCGTTAAACTCTCATTACAGTAATGAAAGAGATCCTGTCTGAACAACAATGATGTTTTTATGTACTTGTAGATCCACATAAAGGAAAAGTTAGGTTAATTCATTCGTTTTTTTCTCTGTGAATGGGTTTTCAGTGTAATTGCATAGGTTGTCATTTTTACATAAACGTGCAAAAGCGTGAATATGATTTATCTTTGTTTCATTTCTACATCTCAAAAACCAGCTGTTTTAAAAGGGTTGTATGGCCTTTTTTTTTTATTTCCACTGTGTATTAGTGCTGTCAGATCGATTAATCGAGATTATTAGCATCCAACATAAGTTTTAGATAAATAGTATTTGTGTGTGAGTGTGTGTATATATATATATCGTTAGCCTCAGTAATATTTAAAAAAAAAGGACTTAGACAATTATGCTATGAGGCTAACGTGTGTGTGTGTCACATATATATTGGTGTATATATATTCAGACGTGTGTGTGTGTGTGTGTGTGTGTGTGTGTCACATATATATTGGTGTATATATATTCACACGTGTGTGTGTGTGTGTGTGTGTGTCACATATATATTGGTGTATATATATTCACACGTGTGTGTGTGTGTGTGTGTGTGTGTGTGTCATATATATATTGGTGTATATATATATTCACACGTGTGTGTGTGTGTCACATATATATTGGTGTATATATATTCACACGTGTGTGTGTGTGTCACATATATATTGGTGTATATATATTCACACGTGTGTGTGTGTGTGTGTGTCACATATATATTGGTGTATCAGAGGTGGACAGTAACAAAGTACATTTACTTGAGTACTGTACTTAAGTACACTTTTTGAGTATCTGTACTTCACTTGAGTATTATTTTTTCTGGAAACTTTTTACTTTAACTTCACTGCATTTGAAAGACAAATATCGTACTTTTTACTCCACTACAATTCTGTCATTGAGTAAAAAAGTAGTAACGTCAGTCAGGGGATTATTTTGGTTGCAGGGTTTGCATTTTGGTTGGAAATGAAAGTCGGATTGAAGTCAGAAACCGACTGATGTTGGTTTCTGACGTCAACCCGATTTTCGTTTTCAACCCCAATACAACGTCTGTCCAACGTTGGAGATTAACGTCAATCTGGCGTTGGATTCTGACATCAACCTGATTTTCATTTTCAACGTTGGGCTTGGTCTTCTAAATGCGAATGTTGTCGTTGTTTTGGTGCACACTAGCTTATAGATAACAGTAAGGCTAACGTATTCATACTAAAAGCCAAATGACTGTAAATATGGCAGTCTTTGAGGGATCAGACATTAGTGTGTCCGAAACCATTGTGGACGTTATTGAGTGACTTATTCAATCTCACATTCAATCCCACTGGAACTGTGTTCTAGAAACACATGTGATATTGACATGAGGGCAGGCATAGATTCAGAGGCATAAATTACTGTACGTATTACACACAACAATGCAACAATAATAAAACAATGCATTGACATTTACTTTTGATACTTAAGTACTTTTAGAAACAAGTACTTCTGTACTTTTACTCAAGTAAAAATCGGTCTTTACAACTTTTACTTGTAACGGAGTAATATTTGACCAGTAGTATCTGTACTTTCACTCAAGTAAGGAAGTTGTGTACTTTGTCCACCTCTGGTGTATATATATTCACACGTGTGTGTGTGTGTTCACAATATATATATATATATATATATATATATATATATATATATATATATATGTATGTATGTATGTGTGTATGTGTATGTGTATATATATTAGTGCTGTCAAAGTTAGCGCGTTAATAACGCGTTAACGCAAAATCATATTTTTTATGATCATTTTTTTAATGCGCGATTAACGCAGCGCGTATTTTCTGTTTGACCCGTGGCCCAACCCCTAGTTGGAGAAATGGAGATACACAGTGTTGCCAACTTAGCGACATTGCAGACCCCTTTAGCGATTTTTATATATATTTTTTTTTTCTTCAAAAAAGTGCCCAAACCTTATTTAGTTTCTGAGAATCGCCAGTACTGCTCTCCCAGTACGCGCGCACCCTCTCTCTCTCTCTCTCTCTCTCTCTCTCTGCGTCTCGCTCTGCAGAGAGGAGCAGCGCTTTAATTCAGCTAAACACAGATATTATGTTGCTTCTCTAATTTTACATGAAAGTATAGCCGAAATCACAGCACATATATTGTATTTATCTTATGTGTATTTGATTTCATCAGACGACGGCTCGATTATCAGGATTTTTGTGCAGATTAACATCTTGGAAGGGAGAGCCGGTTATGTCTTAATGGGTCGCGTTTCAGTCACTATTTCATATTCATTCCGTTGTTTGACAACAGAAACAGTAAAATATACCAATGAAAACAGTTTTATTGAGAATTTAGCTTCATTAAAATGGGCACAGAGAGAGACAAACTATCGTAGTAATAAATAATAAATGTACATTTAGCATTTTCAGAAGAGCGGCCCTGTCATGCAAAAATCTAAACATAAACATGTTTAGATTTTTGCATGACAGGGCCGCTCTTCTGAAAATGCTCAATGTACATTTATTATTTATTACTACAATAGTTTGTCTCTAGTTTGTGTTAGTAAATTGCTCAGTGCAAAGAAAGAGAAGTAATGGGAACCTGGTATTTCTTTGTTCTTTCTACATGTGTCTAATAGACATGAACAAGTTCTTTGAAAAACATCTGTGACCTTTGAAACATGTCTCGTCTTCATGCTCTATGTGTTGACTATGGTTTAAATAATAAACATACATTGCATAAAGCATCCATATTTATCCATGCCCATGTTGATTAGAGTATTACAAACTTGAAAAGTATTAATTTAAGGTACATTTAGAACAAATAAAAAATGTGCGATTAATTGCGATTAATCGCGAGTTAACTCATGACAAACATGCGATTAATCGCGATAAAATTTTTTCATCGATTGACAGCCCTAATATATATACATATATGTATATATATATACGTGTGTGTGTGTGTGTGTGTGTTATTTTAACTTGTCATATTTATTTAATTCTCCTTTATGTAGTCATTTAGGCCTTCTTTCTATTCTTGTTGTTGTTGTAGTTGTTTATCTCATAATCACTTTTATTATAGGGGAAGGAGTTCCAAAAATGTTCTTCAGATCAGATTTGTTGAGTCTCGATTCAGTCTATTCCGAGATGCAAGCATGGTGAAAGTGCAGACCTTCATCTCCTGGTGAAAGTGTCTGCCAAGAAAAGAAATGTAAATGTAAACAGCAGAAGATATCAGCGGTTAAATCTGCCTGTTGTGAGGCTTTAACCCTGAGGGATCGAGTCGAGTGGTAACACTAGTCCAGCCGGCCCGGGTTCCTCTCCTCCACACGCTTTTGTGTGGAGAGCATGAGGAGCGTTCCCGAACAAAGGTGAGGAACAGATATATCATTGCCTGGGCTACTGTATTGTGGGTAGAAGAGTGAGTCATGAGCAATTGGATGGGAACTATGGAGAACAAGTGAACATTAGATTAACCCTTCCTTTGTGTTGTATTGTTAGTGTGAGTCACGGCCATGTGACCTCTGCATGGGTGTGTGAGAGGCTTTTTTACCTGGATAAATGAAGGTTACACGTGAATACAACTTTGCGCTTAGTTACATCACAAAAAAAATAGATTTGCGTTATCGTGATGCAATTTATAATTATACTCATATTCAATGGCGAAAAAGTGTGCAAAAAATTTAAACTGATTATTTCGCCAATATTTGTATGTTCAGAGAGGCTTTTTTACCTGTTAAATGAAGGTTATAGAACTTTCGCTTAGTTACATCACAAAAAAAATTGATTTGCGTTATCGTGATGCAATTTAGATAATTATACTCATATTCAATGGCGAAAAAGTGTGCAAAAAAATTAAAACTGATTATTTTGCCAATATTTGTATGTTCAGAGAGGCTTTTTTACCTGTTAAATGAAGGTTACACGTGAATACAACTTTGCGCTTAGTTACATCACAAAAAAAAATAGATTTGCGTTATCCTGATGCAATTTATAATTCTACTCATATTCAATGGCGAAAAAGTGTGCAAAAAATTAAAACTGATTATTTCGCCAATATTTGTATGTTCAGAGAGGCTTTTTTACCTGTTAAATGAAGGTTATAGAACTTTGCGCTTAGTTACATCACAAAAAAAAAAAAAATTCGTTACTGTGATGTGATTTATAATTATACTCATATTCAATGGCGTAAAAGTTTGCAAACATTTTTAACTGATTATTTTGCCAATATTTGTATGTTCAGAGAGGCTTTTTTACCCCTTTTTTACCTGGATAAATGAAGGTTACACGTGAATGCAACTTTGCGCTTAGTTACATCACAAAAAAAATTTGATTTGCGTTACTGTGATGCAATTTATAATTATACTCATATTCAATGGTGTGCAAAAAATTAAAACTGATTATTTCGCCAATATTTGTATGTTCAGAGAGGCTTTTTTACCTGGTTAAATAAAGGTTACTCATGAATGCACTTCATGAGGTGTGTGTCATATTAGCATTTCTAAGGTTTCATCTTAGTTATGATGCAGCAGCAAAGCAGTTCTCTGTGTTTATGGACACAGTTCAAGTGTGGCACCATAACATGCCGTAGGTGTGGTTGTCCTCAGTTGACCGAGAGGTTGCTTAATGTGTTTTACTACTTCTCACAAACACACACACAGACAGACAGGCAGACGACTCTGAGCAGATCATCAGCTGATTGACCATCTTATCACAGACTGGCAGACGGACAGTAGAGGATCGATGTCATATAACTTCACACATGCTTCGTCAGGAATTATTTCACTGTCGTCCGCAGCCACACAAGATCAAGACCGAGACCTTTTTGAAGCTTTGCTGAAAGTCATATTGCAATACACCATTCACGTGTTGCTCATCCTTGAGAGAAATCAAATAGACACAGATGAGTCAGTCGTCATCATGCAGTGAGAGTATGAAGCTACACTGTAAAAACTATTCCGTTAAATTTACGGTAAAAAAACTGGCAGCTGTGCTTGCCAGAAATTTACCGTAAAAAATACGGTAGCAACATTTTAGGTTTTACAGACGTACAGTAATAAACCATATTGCATTATCTGATATAATGTTAATTTACTGACCTATTGAAGTATTAATATCTGTTTTGTACCATTGTAATACACTGACAACCACCATTGTGTCGTTCACACAAACATTAAACACCATCATGGTAACACACATGACATTTTAAAAATGCAATAAACATTAATTTAACAACATTAAATGTAATATAAAACCCTAATGTACATAACGGTAAATTATACAATGACTTTTTCTTTTTCAATTCGAAAAACTGTAAATTTCACGGTATTTTACAGTAAAATTACATTAAATATACTATTAGATGCAGGGAATTGTGGGAATGTCAATTTACGTTTTTTTCACTGTAAAGTATACAAAGAATATTATAATGCATTTTAACTTCGGTTACAATAATTTATGAAAAAATATAATGCATTATAATGTACTTTAAGTTGCAGTTTTGTCTTGTAACAGATGCACCATTAATCTTTGTTTTATTTACAACTTCTTCGCAACTCACCTGAGCACATTGAGATAATTCCTTCTGACATGCCAGAGGAAAAGTGAGAGATTTTCAGGATAACGCAGCAGAATTTACTATAACTAGGAGAAACATTCGAGATATTAAAGGGGTGGTTGATTATGATTTCACTTGTCTAACTTTAGTTAGTGTGTAATGTTGCTGTTTGAGCATAAACAACATCTGCAAAGTTACGACACTCAAAGCTCAAAGCAAAGGGAGAGATTTGCTTTTAAAGAAATCGCTTTTTAAGGACTACAACAAACGGCTGGTAGAGACTACACCACATTCCTCCCGGGTTAGTGACATCACCAACCCTAGAATTTACATAAACCCCGCCCCCGTAACACGATTTATAGATTATCAATACAGAATATGCTAATCAATGACTAGAAGATAGTTAACTCCACATCAGCTACATAAATTTAAACATAAACAAAAACGTTTTTGAAATTTTCAGGACACGAGCTCTTGAAGCTCCGCCCCCTGTGCCGGGAGCAGCAGCTCATTTGCATTTAAAGGGACAGAGACAAAAAACGGTGCATTTTTGCTCACCCTCAAAAAGTGACAATTTTAACATGTTATATAAAAATATCTGTGGGGTATTTTCAGCTAAAACTTCACATTCACACATTTTACATCTTGTGAAAAGAACATTATACCACCCCTTTAAGATCTTTTTCATGCTTCTTTTTAATGGGGAAAAAGCCCCAAAAACAAAACACACTCATGCAACCTCCTCAACTGCTGCAAACTGCCTTGTTTTAACTCATCTCAAATGCATAATCATATTAAAATAAACAGGGAAAAAAAGCTTTATCAGAGGTGCAGACAGAGCGTCTCCGACTCGATCCACCCACGATACCTTCACAGGTGAGTCACGACTCAGGGTGAGGTTCAAAAACCAACCAGTCAATATTCTCTCTACCAAGACTTTACCAGTGTGTTTTCCAGTGTCACTGCAGTGATTCATGGGCCATTAAATCTCAAGTTTGATAAGATACCTCTGCTCGCTATACATCTCGAGTGGAAACCAATTACAAACACTCACACACACGATTACATGGCTGGATTCTGCCGTTTGCTCTAATAACGTGCAGCCGATTGCCTTCCAAAAATTAGATATGAAATTATAGGCTTTAAAGATTACTATATCTGACAGCTTGAACACTCGCGCACATTATCCCAATACAATAAGTGCTGCGATGACAGACGTGCTGAGTCAGACTTTGCGTTTAGAAAGAAAGAGTTAATTTAAGCACTTAATCTGTAATCGGATATAGACACGCATGTTCTGGTTTGCAAGGTTTAAAAAACAAAAAACGAGATCTCCTTAATCTCAATTATGTCTCCTATAAAGCAATTAGAGTAAAAGGACAGCAAATGAGCTTCATTTCATCTCAGTAATGCCTTAATCTGTGTTCAGACACCAGTAATCAGTTACACTTTATTTCCATAGTTCACTTTAGACGTTCTATAATTACTGTAGCAAACGCATACAGGGAAGAAGGAGGACATTTAAAGACTTTAATAATCATAAAACATAAACATCGCTCGTTCACTTTAGACGTTCTTTAAGTACTTTGCAACTAAAAGTCAACAAGCTCTCATTAATTTGCAACTACATGACAACTAGAGTATTAGTAGACTGTTCGGGTTGCCCGATATATCGGCCAGCATATCGGTATCGGCCGATATATGTTCATTTATAATGTTATCGTTATCGGTCCGATAAGAAAATGTGGCCGATATATTACAGCCAATAAATAAAGGATTATTTCCTTCAGCTGAGACACTTCAGATGTTCAACATGATGATTTTGAATTGCTTGAAAGATGATTGGAATCACTTCCAATCACACAGTTCATGTGCCGTCATATCGGCTACATAATATTATAATGAGATATAATATATAATTGTGTGCTTGGGACATGGCTTTTAATGGTGAGACTTTTGTTTTTGTAATCAGGCTCTCAAAAATTACATAAAAATTTGGATTTAGATTTATCTGCAAATATATCGGTTATCGGCTCTCGAATATAAAGAATTATCGGTTATCGTATCGGCCAGTATTTTCATATCGTTGCATCCCTAGTTAGTAGAATAAGTTAAAAAAATGTAGTTGCAAAGTTACTTAAAGTCTGTTGTGGAGCATCAAAATAAAGTGTTTAAGCTAATACTATAATGACTACAAGTTGACATGCAGTTGCAAATAGTTAGAAGTGGACTATCCAAATAAAGTGTTACCATATAATCTAACTATATGATAACAATTGACTCAGTTGTGTCTGTTTTTTATTTTTCATCAAGAATTTAAGAAACATCTGAGACAAATGTTGATACTCATATAAGAGATCCATCAAGTGATATTGAAGTAAGTAAGGTTGTAAGGCTGATGTTGGCCATAATAATCTATTGTTCGGATTCCCAAGCTTCATGGACACACACACACACACACACACACACACAGGCAACAATATGGGTGTGTATGTGTGTGGGTTTTCTTTGCAGAACTGAATAGCATTGCAAAACTTTTGCATTCCACACACCGCACCTGTCAAACCCGCTCACTTGCATTGTTTCTATACGCTTGAGAGGCAATTTCAGGAGAAGCCTTTGTGCACATATGCGTAAATGCTTTTCTGATGCAATTCCGTAATCAGATCCTTTACAATTTAATAACCGGCATATTTTTGTCTCTTACGCAACTGTGTTTTATTTGGTGCGGAACTAATCAATCATCGGTCCAGGAGGTTTCAGAATGGGCTTGTCACACATCCAACGTTGAGATAAGCGTTTACATGAGGAAATATTATTAATTAAATAACTGTTGTAATAACTCGGGAGCAGTTATGATTTTAAATGACAGCCGACTTATGACGATTGATGCATCCCTTCAGGTGCTCGACTTCTTTAGCTTTTTGACATCAAAATAAGCTGTTTCTGTGTCTGTTTACATGGGTGGTGAGGATTGTAGTGTTGAGAGATTTAAGTTTTGTGACATGCATTTTAAAGTGTCAAAAATTCCTTTATTATTTACCCAGTGCATTTTAGAGAGGGTGTGAATTGAAGGGCTGGTGGATTATGTTTAATACAGTAAAATTGTGGCTGTCATTTTGAGCTGAATTCTTGGAGCTAATAGCTTGTCCAGTTTGACGTATTTAGAAATCCCTGTGGCAATTTCTCAGCATTCTTTAGAGATTTTTGGAAGGCCATTGAGGCCGTTTTCTGAAGTGCACTGAACACCAAAATAAGGATGTAAATTTTTGTGCATGATCACGTAAAATGTAACCCTACAATTTCAGAGCGAGGTAAGAAGAGTCCCATACAAACAATTACCATAGTAGCCACCAAAACACTATGTTTACAACCCTGTAAAGCCTGAGAGGCCCTATGTGAAATAATAAAACAAATTGAAATGGAAGTTTATTGAAAACATTTTAAACAAGAAATAAAAAGTTTGCATGAGTATTGGATACTCCAGCTGAAAAAAACACCTCAGTTTTATTCAGAGGCACAGACTGAGCTAAAATGTGCAATTTGATGCATTTGCTGATATTTATATGGCCAAAAAATATAAGATTAAATTCTGATAATAATGTGCGATGAGGTCTTTGTAACGTTATATCACTACTTGCATATGCATATAAATATCAGTCGTCACTCTTTATCTGCCAATAATGTGTCTTAGTCAAA